>BJBW01004265.1:0-14285 GCA_004320125.1 Scolopax mira
GCCAAGAAGGCCAGTGGCATCCTGGGGGGTATCAAGAAGAGTGTGACCAGCAGGTGGGGGGAGATCATCCTGCGCCTCTGCTCTGCCCTGGGGAGGCCCCAGCTGGAGCACTGGGTCCAGTTTTGGTCTTCCCAGTTCAAGAAGGACAGGGAACTGCTGGAGGGGGTACAGTGCAGGGCTACAGGGATGATGAGGGGCCTGGAGCATCTCTCTTATGAGGAAAGGCTGAGGGACTTGGATCTTTTAGTCTGGAGAAGAGAAGACTGAGGGGGGATCTCATCAACGCCTATAAATACTTAAAGGGAGGGTGTCAGGAGGATGGGGCCAGTCTTTATTCAGAACAAGAGGAAATGGGCACAGACTTGAACATAAGAAGTTCCATCTAAATGTGTGGAGGAACCTCTTTACTTTGAGGGTGGCAGAGCCCAGAAGAGGCTGCCCAGAGAGGTGGTGGAGTCTCCTTCTCTGGAGACGTTCCAAACCCACCTGGACACATTCCTGTGTCTACCCTCTGGGTAGACCTGTTCTGGGAGGGGGTTGGACTAGATGATCTCCAGAGGTCTCTTCCAACCCCTGTGATTCTGTAAAGCAGATGGAATAATTTTCAGTGTCTCTATACAAAAAGCATAAAAGATCTAAGTTGGAAATCTGAACACCCAAACATAAATTCTATTCAGTTGAGAAAACAAGTCAACGGAAATTGGCCTTAGAATTTCTTGTGCAGCCTTAATGGATTGCGTTGTACTCACCAATCAGTTTAGGTACAGGATCACACTCGTTTCCATTCATCATAAATAAATACATATGGTGTGGTGTTCCTGATGTGAACGTATCTGTATTGAGATGGACTTGGGATCTTTCCCTCTCAAAGAATAACAAGAAATGGGTGAAAAGAAGGACCAACTGCACAAGTAGGTGAGCGTGGGGACCAGTGCCCGGGGCCGTGGTGTGCCAGGAGTAGTGTTTGCTTTGCACACACCCTGAAGGGGCTTTCACAAACGCTCTGCTCTCAAAAGCAAGAGATGAAGACATTAAGATAATAAGAATTTCCTTGGAAAGTGCCATCACGGAAGTACATCCAAAGCAGCTTGTCACCCAGATTTCCCATTTCCTCCAACTTTTCTGACTTTTGGGATTGGGTTTTTTTTGACCAGCAGTATTGATGTAACCCACCCACACAGAGTCACTTTGAGTGAGTATAATAATAATGGAGGCAAACATTTGTGACAACTGCTAGGAGAGAAAATAAATACTTTCAGCCACCGCGTCAGTCCCCAGCCAGAGCGGAAGCACTACTCCATTAAATACGGTCTGAAATAAGTAAGAAAAATCTGTTTCTTCAGTGTAATTGGGTATTTCACAGATGGACAAGGACTATGGGATGTACAGACAGGAAAACTACTTGACCTCTGGAATATTCCAAGCCCTTGTAATTCCACATAAAAGCATTCCTTTGGGTGGCCAAATGCCACAGCTCCTTTTAGAGCGTTCCATTTCCCAGGGTGTCGTGCTGTGGTGCCGGGGCAGCGGCAGGGAGATACCTGTCTGCATTTCAGCCTGACACCTGGATCTTGGCAGAAAGGATCCACTTCCACCAAACCAAGTCTTCACAAACAGAAGATAATTTTTGCTGTTTAACACAGTAGAAACTTCTAAATTCACATTTACCAAAAAAAAACCCCAAAACCAAAATATTTATGTAAGCAAATAAGCAGAGTGGCTCCTTCAAACACAAACCCGAATGAAGTTTGCTTCAACTGCTGCACTTAACATGTTCATCAGATTGCCCTTCTGTAGGGGACTACTTCAGACAGTTGTGTCTTGGACCACTCTTCTATATCTATAGAAATTTACAGGAAGGTAATATCTAAATATAATTTCCCAATGTTTCAAAAGAGGGTAATGATTACAAGAGGAAAAAGTTTATGTGATATCCTTAGAAATTCTGATGTTACGCAGAGGTTAAATTAAAACTGAGAAAATATATCCATGGTTTAGTAAAGTGTCCTAATTATATATTTTTGACAGAAACAAGTTAATATTTTTCAATGTTATGCTGAAATTTGCAAAATACATTCCAATTCTCAGTATATCTGCAAAGTTTAAGTAATGAAACCAGTCAAACCTTTGGAAGGTGGGAGTAGATTCTGACCCTGTTACTGAGCATTACATTTTGTTAGATGTTGGAGGAGCATAAAAAGCTCACTAAGAGGCTTTTTTCCATAAAGGAGAAAGCCTACTAGAGTTGTGTTTGGAATTCAAAATGCCAGTTTCTACTGCTGCATATTTACGTTTGTCCTCTGCCTGTAAATTAAATAAGTGTGGAACTGACTGCACTGGATTTTTATTTTAAGTCAGAGTACATAAAAGTGCTTGACATCAAGTACTTTTAAGTAAAAGATTTCATCTCTATGCCATATCACATTAATACAATCTACTGGAGAACCTGTACTGTGCAAAACTGTGTATCAGAGACTTGTTCTATAATGGGCTGAGGTTGTATGTACTCCAGTTAGACTGGTGTCAGGTCATAAATAGTGCTCATGAAAAAAATCAAGCCAACAACGCTACAGCAGAAAGATTCTTGCTGTCAAGAAAAAAACCTGTAATGAGTAGCAATAGTTGAAATTTGAGAGTTTGAGTGAGGGAAATAACTGTAAATTCAATCACATTACTTGCTATCATGGGAATTTTCTGAGATAACTGGAAAATCTTCTACATCTCATGTTTACCATACTCTAGCATAATACATATACAAAGCTGCAAACATGACAAGTATCTTGTCTTTAACCGTTTATATTTACACACATCTGTCCCAGCAACTGAAACGGTTACATTACATCTGGATGTCAAGAAAAGCATCAACAGATACTTAAACAAAAACCATGGAAATGCCACCTAGCATTTTTCTAGCAGGGGAATTCCTGCATTTCTACTAGCAGGGAGATTTCAATACCAGCTTCAAACATGTCATCGCTGTGTTAATAAATCATTAGCTACTTGGAAGGAAATGTTCTTTAATGCTTAAAAACGTGGGCCGTGCCATACATGAGAAATCTCACTTGATGAATGAATGAAACTAGGTTCTCAGCACTGACCAGTAATGCATAGACAAAACCAAGAGGTTTGTTATCAGGAGAACTTAACCTTTAGTGGCAATGTCTAGAAGCTTCCCATTGCCAGGAGGCAGCCATTCAAAAAAAATGAAGTAGTCACGTTCTTAAATTAGTGTACTCTGCAACATGAAGGGTTTCTATCCATACATGTCCAAGTATATGACATTGCCTCTACCTCCATGGGAAGTAAATCCAGGTGCACAAACCAGAAGAGAGCTACCATTTTGGCATACTCCTGGAAAAAAAAGCTCTGCAGAGTTTATCACCCCCAAGTCTACCTGGGGCCAATAAAGCCAGAGCTGGGAAAGGTAAATAATCTGCCTGCAACCCCAAGACTCCTTCAGGGAGAGGGGATGCTACAGAGAAGAGCTCCAGCTTCAGTCATTATATTTAATCACATCGTGAACTGTAAGGAGCAAACCCCTTCATTTCATCAGCTTAGTCGCCCATGAAGGTTTTGCAGTTGGAAGAAGCGTAGTACTGACTCCTGCATTGGAAGAGGGTATGTCTCCAAAGCCTCGAGCCCTGCAGCAAACACACTCCCAATCATGGCAAGAACCAAGCTAACAACACTCATTATGAATTAAAACTAGCCAGTCTGAAAAGCACACCTGCACCCCCTGTGGGAAAAACCCTCTCCTTAGAAACAAAAGCATGAATGCTGCATTTCTAAAGAACATCATCTAAGTGGGGGCCTTGAGTTACTGTTTATCTTAGAAATAAAACACCCAGACGTGGAATAAGAGCAGGGCAGAGAAACAGACCCTACAGGAGATGTGACAGTGACTTACTCCCACAGAAACATTCAACTTGCCATATGTAGCCAATATGGGTTAAGTTCAAGGGAAGCTCCATTAAAAAAATCCAAGAGCATGAGATTCAAGTGAATTATTGCAGATAAAGCAACAGTACATGCAGAAGCAGTGTGTCCCCCCACGTGCTGGTGGCTCAGAGGAGAGGTTGATGCTCTGGGATGCACTGGTAACAGCACACTGTACCTCCCTATTTCAGCAACTGTGGGACTGTCACTGCCTATGGAAAAATAACGAGCAAACAATAGAGTGAGGAAGCCAAATGATAGGAATAGAAAATGTAGCTTCTCTTTCTTTCCAGTACAACTTTTACATTATCTCCCAAATTGTATCAACACCTTCTGGACATTTTTTTTTTTCATTTCAGCATGTTCCCAAGACAAACAGGAGGGTTGGCACCAAGAAACTAACTGGAACTGTCAAACTATGCAGAGTCTTCATTCCTGCTACTGTTCAGATCCCAAGGAAAACTTGCAACTACTCACATTCACAATTCAAGCATTCCTGTCCCACAGAGATATAATTTTATTTCTGTACTTTGTGTTCTTTGTAGTAGCTTTTTGGTTAATTTAGACATAGTGTATCTTATTTTTAGTACTTTGACAGCTCTGCCTTCTGCCTTCAGGGGTATGCAGCGGCTTCTAAACAAGATGCATTAGTTAAATTATGAATTTATTATAATAAATATATTACTAATGCATATTAAATAAAGAAGTTTAAAATGTTAGAGGTCAGCTTAAAATTTCAATTGGTGCTCTGCAATTCTTTCTAGCCACATTTGTACTTCATTATTTCAGAATCCTATTTTTCCCCACCTACCACATGACAACAGTTGCTGTTCCATGAACTCAGAGAATTAGTTATTTTGTGAAGTTTCATTAAGCTTTTATGTGAGGGAAAGTAGGTGTAAATTGGTGCCATGAACGAACGGTTCTTCCTCTGCTGAAGAGGATAAAGCCCACAACTCACATTCTCTTAAACCTGTATTTCATTGTGCAAAACAGTTTTCATTTGTCCCCATTAATGAAGGAGAAAAAGACTGTGATTAGTAACATTAATTACATCAAAGTGAAGGAACATGATGCAGTGCCAGGGTAGGAACCTTTTTTCTTTTTAAAAAAAGTCTCAGGCAGCTTATTGGACTCTGTCCAATTCCTGCATTAACGTTTTATAGCAGAAACTGAAATGTGGGAAATGTTTAGGTTACCCTTTCTGACTTAAATGGCACAGCTTTAGAGTTCTCTAAACAAATTGGTGAACAGCACTAGACATTTCTTTTATACATCTTGGGATAACTGTTGGTACTGGACAACTGGTTGAGGACAAGAAACCATTGAAATCTTGAGATGATCTTTTTTTTTTCCTGGGCTCAGGGAACAGCCAGTCCCCTTTTGCAATCCTTGGGTAAAAAAAGCTTCCCCTCAATATGCTGTGCAGCTGCCTCGCACAAGTCCTCCTTTGCTCTCAGACACAATTTGGGATGGGACAATAAGGACAGCTTAAATTACCCAAGCAACATGTACCTGCATCAGTTATCATCAGTAATATCAAAAAGGAGAATCACAATAATTCAGGGAACCCTCATTTTACCAGACAAAACAGGCACCCGGAGAGTAGCAAAGAGTAAAAACTGGGTTTCGAAGGAGTTGTGCAGCCAGAGCTACCGCTCCTTCCACCATCTGTCACTGCCAGAGCAGCTCTTCTGAAACGAGTCTAGCTTTGCACAAAAAGCAAAGGTTGCTAGGTTTCCTTTAAGCAATGAATAATAACATGTTCTCCGCACAATTACTGTACTTCCTGAGAACAGCATTAATTTTCAGAGAATTTGAAAAGTAAATCTGTTAATAAGCTTAGGAATTAATATTAATTAAACACAAGTTCTTCCAGAAATTTAGCAAAAACCACAAGACCTATTTTTTTCCTTTTGCTTTTGTTAGAATACTATTAGCTGTTCAAACGACCCACGTCAGGCTGCAGTTTTGCTTTTGCTCTGTGCTCACATACTGTGTTTTAAGCAAGCATTTTTATTTTTGCTAAAAATCTCTCTCCTGGCAGATGCCGAAACCCAGACTAATTTTCAACGAAGAACAACAGGAAGAACATCCTTCTATGCAATATATTTCACAGAATCACAGAATGCTATAGGGTAGGAAGGGACCCCTGGAGATCATCCAGTCTAACCCCCTGCTAGAGCAGGTCCACCCAGAGCAGGTCTCACAACAACATGTCCAGGTGGGTTTGGAATGAGAAAAACACCTCTTTCATTCCGCCCCCTACCCTAGTATGCATTTACATGTCTTGCATGGCTTAGATTTACAGTTACAGCTATCACAATTTAAGGATAAGAGAGAGGCAAAACTTGGCAGCAGAAGTGACAGTTTTTATGAGATTGATATGTCTGGAGAAATAGGGACAAACTCTCCAATTCAGTAACTCAAGTGAAGATTGTTTTCTCCTTTTATTACACTACTGTCCAAATCTTACACAGCATCCCTGAAAGACAGTCTAAGGCTACGTACTAACCCCTCTCACTAAAGACTGATGTTGACAGTTTGAAACCTTCTGGCAAATTACAAATGGGTGACACATTACGCAGTCTCAGCTCAACTCTCACTGATACCTTCTACGCTTGATTTGCCCACAAAATCATCACCCAGTTTCTGAAAGGGACATGTATTTTAAAACTGCCTTTAAATTCATCGAAACCACTGTGAACTGAAATTATGGCTATGTCAAGCCAACAGCTGTGGAGTAACTGAGCCCACTGCAACCTGCACACACAGACCCACACAAGCTCGCTTTTCAGTCGGGATCATCTGCCTCAGTCCCACCTCCCGCCTCTCTCCAAGCACTTGCAGCAGCAAGAGACAATTGGAGTTATAAAACCTACAAAGCAGACTAAAGGGTTCTTTTCTCAGGCGTTTTAAATTAATGTGAAATGCAACATGAGAACAGTGAGTCACGGCAGTGTCCCAAGGGCCCAGACTGTCGAAGTATGAAAATGGATTGGCTGATTTATGTATTTGCTAACTTCTCCTTTGAGTCCTTAGTAGCAGCTGGGAACAGTGGTTTAATACTTCAGAAGTGAAAGTGTCACTTAAGTGCAACTGACATTTCCCCCCTCCTTCTATGATATTTTTTCTGTCACTGTGTCCCTCTTACGCCCCATTGAGAGCCCAGGTTGGAGAGAGAAACACTGCTAGAGTTTTAAGAGATCAAAGTGCTGAACATAAATTAGTCCTGCAGTTATCAAGAAAATGGCTTTGCCCAACAGCTCCTCACAGCTACCTCCCCCTCATGCCTTCATGGAGCTGACCTGGAAAGAATCAGCCTATACCAATGGAGAAACCAGTCAGTCAGGAAAAGGCTGGCGCTGTCACCAGGGGGGCAGACATTGTCAGGAAGAGAACAGGCCAAGGCTAGCAACATCCATCCCTTTGCGCAGGCCTCTGGGCAGCTGTTGGGCAGCAGGAAGTCAGTAGCATGAAATAGTGTTAAAAGCCTCCATGATTTACTTCCAGCTTCTTTCCCTGGCTGTGACACCCCTGGTGTTAAGCCACAGTCAAATCACTTTACTTTCCTGTGCTTCAGTTTCTCCTTCTCAAGCAGATATTGACCTTTCCTTGTTACGCGCTGAGACACGTGGATGAAGAGCAGTACGTAAGAGCTGATTGTGATTATAACGACTAATAATAACCCTTGAGCTGTGTAAGTCTCTCAGGTAAAATAATTCTGTATGACTAAGCAAATCTCTCAAATCCTTCCAAAGCTCCACCTGAACTTTACAATCTAGATTGTGAGGGCAGGGCAGGGAGGAGATGGGCAATGGAAAATCATTGCCTCTTCCTTGGAAACAGAACCTATTCCAATAGGACAAAAATGTGTGAAACACTTGGGCCTTGGCAGTTAGGGATCTGTTTAGTAACACAATACCCCCAAGACAGTTTTGCCTTTTTTTTTCAAACTTTCATTAAATGTTTAGTTCTGAGACTTTTAATTTATCTCCCTAACATTTATAAGGAGCCAAACCGCACTCATTAAATGAGAATCAGCACATTTTTAGGAATTTGGATGTTGAGTCTTTCCTGAGGTTCAGAAAGATTTGAAGAAAGGCTTCATCCTTCCAGTGAATGGAAACAGTAAGTGATTTTATCCATATTTTCAAAACATACAATCACTTGCTTTTCACGACTTTTGTTCATAAACCATATACAGAGCAATTGCTCCTTTATTCAGAGCTGGAAGCTGTGCAAGGGGAACAGTCATCCTAAGTGCACCTCCAGACCAAAACTCATTTGATGTCTTTTCTACTCCAGAGATGGGAGCACCATGCTTCCCACAGGGGTCAGGAGCTGGCAAAGGCAGAGGGTGCAGAGGTCAATGAATATAAATGTAGATAAACCAGACTGGATGCATACAAAATATTGTAAAAGCCAGTAAAAGAAGTATGGATAAGCTGTGTGTTTCCAATGGCAGTGTATTGCCTAGGATGACACTTCCAACAACAGTTAGGAGTCGCAGGGGTGGTACCCAAGTACCCAAGTGTATCCAAGGTACCCAAGGTATAAGGTACCCAAGTGTAAGACCTCGGGACTTCTGAAGTTAATGGATTGATTCTCACTGATTCTCACTGATGTCAAAACCAAGCCAGGCTTTTACTTACTGCAGCTTTTGTCTCTGGAGTCCACACACACTCAGTTGTGCATTAAATACTACATCAAGAAAAACAACCTTCAAACTTACTCTGTTTCAAAGCAAAAATTAAATATATCATTCCTGCTTTGCTTTTTTTTTTTTTTTTTGTCAGACAAGGAAATGATCAGTGATCACTTAATGTACAATTAAGAGAGAAAGTCATTTCATATCAGGATAGACTGTCATTTCATATCAGGATAGACTTAACTCAGAATGAAAAATATTCTAGGAATGAAGTCCAGTATGTCAGAATGACATTGACATGAGGAAAAACAGTCCTTTAGCTGGGCCAGAATTCTGTCATATTTAAAAGAATCTCATCGTCTTTGAATCTTCATAATAATTGGTCCCTATTCCCTTCTCAACTGTAACATTATTTAACAACTCAAATCCATAATTAAGTTCATCATCCCAGTGGAATCTTGAAAAGAGGCTTAATTTTCTGCCACAGAAATGGATCCACTGCAACCTGCCGGTAGGCAGCAAACCAGTGACTCAGCAACGCGCAGCTGAAAGCAGAGCGGTTTTAATCTCTTAATGCCTACTCTGTGCATATGTTGAAGGGTAGTCTTTTATGACCCTGGCAATATTTATGCTATACAATGTGTACGTTGATATTGATGCAGCACTTCATGATGAAAAAAAATAAATTTTAGCTTTTATAAACACATAAGAGTACAGTATAGAAAGCTTAGACCCAATTTTTAAAAACCTGTATTCAGATATAGATAGGCTTTTGTTTATGTCAAATGTATGGAGTACTCTCAGACTGCAAATTCTGATATTTGGGGGGGTTTACGGAAGCCAAAATACCAAAGGCTTTTGCTTTGTTTGCAAATTACAAACAGCGAGTACAAAAAACCCCACTGATCTTTATTAACAATCCGTATTTTTAATGGCTATTAATGGCTTTTGTTGAGAACAAATGCTTTTTCTTGAAAAATTAGACTCTTTGTTGTGAGCACATGCAGTAGAAAGTACATATAATTTGAGCACCTAATGTATATTCTGCTAGCATTCGAAAAAAGTTCAGATTTTCGTCAGTGAAACCCATTCCAAACTGTGACTAAATTACAAAATCTGAAATGCAGTATCCTGGGAAATCTTCAAATCTAGATTTGGGTCTACAGATTTGGATCTCTGCACAGAGTTTTTGTTCTTGATTAATCACAAATCAGAAGAGCTCGCTTTCCTTTTCATGAAGAGCAAAGCCAGACCCATCTGGAATTACGCACCGACAGTCACTAGTCTTGGAAAAGTGACAGGCATTTTTTTTTTAACTCTTCTTCATGTCTCTCCTTAACAATTCTTTTGCAACCAAGAGAGAGGGACAGCCATATGTTTCCTTGCAATTATTTCAGTTTTATTCTACCGACATTTAGACTTCTGATTCCCTCACAAACACACAAGATGCATAAGCTGGTTTCCCACTGTAATGTCCATTGTAGAATCCTTTGTTATGAAGCTTAGAATTTGTGCACGTTACTAAAGAGATTTCTATATCTTAGAAACTAAAATTACATGAAAACTACATCAGTTTTTGACACTTGAAATCCTACTCAAGTTCTACCTCCAGAAGTCCCTCATTCTTTCATGCACATACATCACTTTAACACAGTACCTAGTCCACAAAACCTATATATAGGGTTATATCAGGTAATCTAGATCTGCATATTGCCTCTTTGAGCGCTAACAAAAACGACTGAGAGAAAATATGTAACTTTATAACTTGTCAATTCCATAGAGTCAATATTTACAGCTTCAGAAAGGCTCTTACCTTGAGAAACAAGGCTCCCTTTGAAGCCAAGGAGTCTGTTCCTCTTCCATTGGGGTAACAGTGATAGGCAGCATCCATAACAGGATAGCGGCTGGCAAAAAGTAGACCACTGTTCACAAACTTAAAGCTACAGCAGCTGTGGCAACTATAGACCCCAACATCATAGACAATGTATTCAAAATAGTGATGAAGCTGCTCTTTCAATTTCTCCGCAGCTCTTTTGTCAAACACCTCCTGCAAACACAGAAAGTCCAGGTTGGCAGGGAAGAAAGCGGATATCTCGTGATCAAAGGTCTCATCTGTATGTTTCTTTTTCCGCACTGAAGTCTTCTTCATGATTGAAGCTTTGTAGAGGAGCTTGTTGTTGACAGTGCTTTGGTCCACTGTACCATCTCCAACGCGAACTTTAACTAAGGACTCTCGTGAAGCGGAGTAGCTATCTAAACTCCCAGAATCGCCTTCTTTCTGTTTGTGGTTTGGTGTTTTTGAGATCTCTGTGTCACCTTCCAGTGAGGGCTCTGCTGGGCCACTAGCATGAGCCTGGCCATTGACGGGATCTGGTTCTGTGTCTGACATGTGGCCGTTATCCTCTCCGTTTATGCGGACAATGCAAGTGTTTTCTTCTCCCTCATTTGTTTCTCCAGCTCCACCTTTATCTTCTTGACTATCCTCACTGTTGTTTGAGCCAGAATTGTCTCCTTTATATTCCATTGATGTTGTCCTCTTGATGCCAGCATTAACAGTACGATTACTGTTATCTCCACCCTGGGGGGAGACCAAGCTGCTAAAACTTGCTGCGCTGATGGATGTGTTGGTAGGAGAATCTATGTATATTTTGATCTGTGGTCTGCTTGCCCCATTCCGGATCCTCCGGCCAATCTCTTTAGCCCTAGCCTGTGTATTGAAAACATTATTAAATCTTGCCAGTGAATCCGGCAGCAGGCAAACGTTGGCACTGCCAAAGCAAAAGCTTTTCCCATTCCCTGCAGCCTTCCACTCAGTGAGCGGTGTGGCTCCATTGGCGTTGCTCTTGTCTTCTAGTCTGGAGTAGATGTACGGCCTCCTGGCTGACTGGAGCGGGGACCATAACAAGAAGCCAATCAGAGCGAAAGGAAGTGAGGCTACCAAGAGTGCCAGGTAGATGGGAGTGGTGATAATGATGCAGAGTGCGTGAAAATAGCATGGATCATCTGCTCTTTGACGTTTTTCATAGGTGGTTGGAACAAAAGAGGCCACAAGCCTATCCGCTAACCAGTAACATGGGAAAATCAGACTCCAGGAAAAAGAATGTAGAACTGACAGAAAGCTGTTGGGAAAAGGGGAAGTGTATAAAACCATTGCAACTTAATTATGACAACACTTCAGGGCCTACTACATGATGTCACTTTGTCAAGCATCCATAAGAACACTGGGTGTCCAGTCAGGAGTTTGGTTTTTTCCAGTGAGAGTCAGTAACAAAACTTTAAGAGCACCATTTCACTGTCCTGGAGCAAAAGTGAAATAAGGCCACTGTTTTCGTCTGGCTTTTTGGCATCTAGGTTTGTCCAAGGATGTCATTGTTCACTGAAGGCTGCCATGACGAGTCGCTCTGGAGGCAAAAAGGAAATCTGTAAAAACAAAAGACAAACCAAAACATATGCAACAGTTATTAAAAGTTTAAAGCAGGTTTTCTCATGCCAATTTTGCCTTGCAATCTAAATTATTTCCCTTTTTTATTGTTGTTTTTGTTTAATTTAGCATTTTTGATAGCCTGGACAATGGATCTAGGGCAACTCCAACAACAAGGGATTGGTATGAAATCAGCCCATCGACCATTTACTGCACATGGCTAATGTTAACCCTGCACCCAGCCAACCGCACCTTCGGCCAACACCGGGCAGTCACGCGTGTTCAGTGGGAGATACAGTGCCACCTGGTTTTGCCCTGATGGTACTATGAAGATGGAAATTTGAAAGGCTGGATCAAGGGAGGTTGGTGGGGCTTTTTTGTTGTTTTTAATTATTAGCTTAGTATAACTTTCACCATCTTATGCAACATGTTTGAATTTAAATAAATGAGTGACTAGTCATGTGCCAAATAACAAATGCTTGGCATTTACTCATTGCCAAAGGCATTTTAGGGTGTTGATTATAGGGGGAAGCCTGGCAGATTTGTTTCCCTGAATGATTTTTAGGACTCTGCAGTAAGAATGTTCAAAAGAGATTCTGGCATCTACATAGCAAATTGAAAAAAATACTTTAAAACCAGTCCAATTATGTAATTACCATTAGACAAGAAAAAACTGTAAAGAAGTTATTCTATTCTATTGGATGCTTAAAATGCTTTCTAAAACAAATAAAACAATGACATGGGGCATAGAAGAGAGAAATACAGTTTTATAAAGCAGTGCCATCTTAGAATCAGAAGTGCACAATTCTAAAAGCCCTGTCTCTTTACATAATTGCTCAGCAGACCAGAGAGGTTCCTGTGCTCAGCAGTCAAAGGGTAAACAGAACGCTGTTGGCTGGGGCAAGGGAAGTGAGGACAGGTTGCAAACCTTGTATTCCAACTTTCAGGCTAGTGACCTTTCTGCTGCAAGCTGTGGTTGTGCTGCAGTTGATAAGGTCAATTTGACTTTAATTATTTTAAAATAACACACCAGAAAAAAATGCAGAATCACGATGAATCCATAATAATTTGTTTAATTGGGTTTTCTATGGATGAATTTTTTCTGAAGTATATGACAGGGTGTTACAACTAGTGAAATGTGACTTCAAGTGACAACTTTGTAAATAGAGTAGTCAACAACTGCTCGATGCTGTGATGAAGCAAAAAAATCAATCCAATATAACTCATGCAGGTTCTGTTATGGAACTGCAGCATCAATAATGTACAAGATAAACAGCTATCCAGCAAACCATAAAATGCTCAACTAGAATGGCTTCACAAAAGCATTTACCCAGATTATGGGAACATGCTAAATTTAAGAAATTGGTGCTTACTGTAGATAGAACATGCTATGATGTGTTTTAGCACAAAAGGAGGAGAAATGAATGCAGTCAGAAACCTTTTCACAGAATAAGATGACACAAGTGTCATAAACCAAATTATTCAGTCTGAAGTCTGTTTTAGTTAGAATGTAAGTCTTTGTAAACACTGAGGACTGAACGATGGTTCAAGGCCACACCGGGGGCTCCTACGCTTCCTCTGCCTCAAACAGGGATAGTACTTTGAAAATCAGGGATTGATTTGAGACAGGTTTTGAGCAAGTGCCAGCTGCATTCCTCAGGTCTGGCCAATAGGGATTTGAGTAGAAAGACCCTCATCCCTTTCAAAAGGGTTCATCCCTTTTAATCCATGAATTCTAATAGAATTCTCACAACTAATGAAACAAAAGTACCAAAATTCTGGTACCACAGCAAGATTTAAAATATAATAGCTAGAGAAAAAGGAGGAGGGAATCGTGAGCTGGATGACCTTTAAGTTTTTGCATCTTGCAGACAGAAAACATCAGCACACCAAGGCCCTAATGAAAAATACTCTTCTTGCAAGTAAGTATGGATTTGATGGGTGGACTGTTCAGTGGATAAGGAATTAGCCAGATGGTCACATCCAGAGGGTTGTACTCAATGGCTTTAAGTCCAGAAGGAGAGCAGTGACAAGTGGTGTCCTCAAGGGTCCGTGCTGGGACCAGGACTGTTAAACATTTTTATCAATCACATAGACAGAGGGATTGAGAGCAACATCAGCAAGTTTGCAGATGACACCAAGCTGTGTGGTGTTGTTGATACACCTGAGGGACGGGATGTCATCCAGAGGGACCTGGACAGGCTGGAGAGGTGGACTCAAGTGAACCTCATGAAGTTCAATGGGAGCAAGTGCAGGGTTCTGCACCTGGGCCAGAAC
>BJBW01004265.1:14534-66668 GCA_004320125.1 Scolopax mira
GCTGAGGGAGCTGGGGTTGTTCAGCCTGGAGAAGAAGAGACTCCAGGAAGACTTAATAGCGGCCTCCCAGTACCTGAGGGGGCTACAGGAAGGCTGGGGAGAGTCTGTTTCCAAAGGCCATCAGTGACAGGACGAGGGGAAATGGGTTTAAACTGACGAAAAGCAGATTTAGATTGGAGATTAGGAATAGTTCTTTCCAATGAGGGTGGTGGAGCACTGGAAGAGGTTGCCCAGGGAGGTGGTTGAGGCCCCTTCCCTGGAGACATTCAAGGTGAGGTTTGATGAGGCCCTGGGCAACCTGGTCTAGTTGGGGGTGTCCCTGTGTGGGGGTCGGAGTGGATGGCCTTTGGAGGTCCCTTCCGACCTGGACCATTCTATGATTCTATGATCCTAATTTATTAATCTTATAAATGAAGGAAATCACACAGTTTCCCAAAGCTCTGTTAGAGTCTCACTGGCACAGACAGGAAGAGGAACTAGCTTTCCTACTCTCGTCTCTTCACTACACAACTATACACAGGGAGGGAAAGCACCACATGAGTCAACTCCAACTTGGAAAATATGACGTTACTAACATCTCTCCTAATGCAATCGTTTAGATGCAGCCTAAAGCTAAAGTGCCTAATTCCTTGTGATGAAGGGTATTACTTGGTAATCCAATGCTTCATTCATAGGGGTTTGAGAGATTAAGGGAGAATTTAAGATATTGCAATGAAACAGATATTTTTGTACGTTACAAAGACGTAAACTGCAGTGCTGTTTAGTTGTTTTTATTATTTTCTAAGTCTTTGAAGGCTAAAAAAAGACTTTATTTAATTTATTTTTATGATGCCAGTATAGAACATCTCAACTTCAGTGATGACAAGACATTAGGTGGAAAGGCTTCAAGGATTTTTATGATTATAATTATGCCCAGAAGTATGCTAGCGACATCATAGATCAAAAGAGATGTTCCTAGTTCCAGCACAGCTTGCACACTAAATAAAGGACAATACAAGTCAACAAACGATAGAGAAACAGGAGAAAAACAACAAATGGTATAATAATAAGGTTACACGGACAGTCTAGAAGTGGTCAGAAAAGTTTGAACTTCCTTTTTCTTAGAAAAATAACATACACTTTCAAATTCAGGCAACCCAAATTTATTAAAATTTGCTATTAACACTTCAATTATATTGTTAAAATACATGTAAATCACTGCAAGAACAGTGTTTTTTTAAAAAAACTGAATAAAACTGCTAATGTGGCTAACTGATTTGGGAAGTTTCTCTATGGGTAACGACATAATTCACACACATTCATTAAAACCAGTTTTTCTTGAATCCTGACAATTGCTTGGTCTTTAGTGAAAGTCATAGCAATATGTATCTAAAGCTGGATTCTAGAAAAGTGATTTATATAGATGGTGTTAAGTTTTTGTTAACTTTATTTCATTATTGTCATTGCAATTTGAAGCAGAGAAACAGAGCTTACAACAAAGCTCTCACTACACCATGCAAAAGAGCAACAATTCATGTTTGAAACTCATTTCACATGGGTGAAATGAGGATTTGGGAGAATTCTCACTAGGGCTCTCATAGTTGCTTATCAGACAAGCCACAACTTAGTCTCTGCTTTCCTCCATAGTGTCATCTAGTTTTGCTCCCATACACACTTCAGAGATTCTTCCTTTCTTCAGCCAGTCTCCTTCCCCTGATTATTCTTATACATGCTTTTAATGAGTGTCTAGTTCAACATCTAACTACCCTTCTGAAAAAAAACACCTACTCCAAAAGGCAGCATAGGGGTGAACTCTTTTGCATGCTTGATTCCATGGCTGTGATTACAGAGATGCAGCCATCTCAAGGTGTCAGTGGCTCTAAGGGAGATGCTTTCCTCTTCTCTAGTGATCACCTCAGAGCCTGATATTTTAATTGAAATCCTGTCATCGACTCATCTCATGAAGCAGTTTATTATGTAGGGTAAGGGAATTTAAGCAGCACTTACTGGCTCACCTTATCTTCCACTTAAGTCAAAAACAGTTTTATAGCTTATGAACATCTGAGTAAAAATCTGGTAAAAACATGGATCCACTATGATATGAGGAGTTGAATTTGGTGTATTACTGATACTGATGAATAAAGTAGTACCCATTCAGACTAAGGATTTGTTAAATGAGAAGGGAAGGAAGAAAGTATTTTTGCAGACTTGCCATAGTTCATTTACCAGTTTCTCCCTAAACTTCCTTCTTTCTAAAGAAGGCAATCAAGTATCTCCCAGCTACTCTGCAGCTTGTCTCACTTATGTCTATAGGCTGCCAGAAGGCAAGAAGCCATTATAAACAAGATGTCTAACTTAATTGAACTAACCTGTAAAAAATAAATTATTAAGGAGTGTAAGTTTACAAGACATACCAGTGATGTCAGCAGTTAAGTACGTGTCTGCAGAAGAAAAGAACAAAACTACCCCCACAAGTTCACAGAGCCTGCTCAGTCTTACATGCTAAGTATGTAAGGAGCAGAGTTATGATGATGCAATCTCTATTCAAAATATAGAACCATCGAGCACTTGGGCTAAATTTTCAAAAGGAGTCTTTGGAACCTCAGTGATGCCTCTCACTGGATTTCTGTAAAACCTGTATGTTTGAGCCAATACGGTGCTGTCACTAACCACAGCCTCAGTAGCTCTAGGGACCTCGAAGAGGACTATGAAGTCTATTGCCTCCTGCCTCAGAGATCAGACCTTCTGTAACAAGCCCACTGTACTGCAGTTGGGTGGGTTGTGACAAAGGGAGCTCTTGTCACCTATATGCCACTACAATGAAGGGAGGTGGTATTCCTCTTCATTTGACAAAAGACTGGCTGAAGCTGGTCTCCTGCTTGATCACCTTAGCAGAGAAAGTAAGCTTCATGTGGCGTGGTACCCTGTGTGCCTCCTCACCCCCAAGGGGAGATCTGGCACAGAGCTGAAAACTTGCTTATGTGTGAAAATTGCTCTGTGATTTACAGTGATGTTTGGCATGGCCCAGGTTATTCAGAGAAGCTGTGGCTGCCCCATACCTGGAAGGGTTCAAGGCTAGGTTGGATGGGGCTTGAAGCAACCTGGTCTGGTGGGAGGTGTCCCTGCCCAGGGCAGGGGGGTTGGAACTCAATAATCTTTAAGGTCCCTTCTAACTCCGACCATTCTATGATTCAACAACCAGCTTTTATATTCCTGCAAACAACCTTGATTCCACCTTGACACAACAGATTTTACATACTTAAAACTTAGATCTGGTGTCAAAAATGCAGAAGGGATACATCATGTATATCAAGCCTAGAAGAGATCTATTCTTTTACTTTACATGTATGAACTGCAATCCCAACCATGGGCAGAGAGTTGGTGTGTCTACATCGAGCTACACACCAGCTGGACTAATGGCTCCCAGCAGGCCTGACCCAAACCCAGAAAACTTCACCAATCCAACTCCAAATTCTAAAATATACCTCCAAAACTCTGTGTGTTCTGTTATTTGAATGGTGAGTGCACCAATAGTGGCCTGTAAACTCACTTAGTCAGACACGTGCCATGCGGGCATTTTTTAATAAGGCATTTAGTTCTACTTCACTACATGGCACAAAGATTCATCTAAAAATCTGGACTCCAGAAACTTTCATCAATTATTTTTATTTCAATGGAAACAAAAACAGACTCATAGTTTCTGTTGTATTTTAGAGGCACCAATGCCACAAATGCCTCTAAAACTATCATGGTTATGCAAACTAAGGAACACAAGGACCAATGCCAGTAATGATCAGGAAGTGCATTACTTTCAAACAAATTGAAGTGTATTGTTTGAGTAACTTCTTCAGCAATTCATACCAAAAAAAGGTCTAATCTGCAAAACTGTCTCTTCTTGTACAGGAGACACAATCACATATTTCCAAATTACAAATTCATATTTATGGCCTTTGGAACTGGTAAGAAGTAGAATCACCTGCATATCCAGTAATGCCTGAAAATAACAACAAATACTTCCTTTAAGTTTTGTTTTAAGTTTGCAGAAAAGCTTTGCTATCAGACAAGATTTAGACCAAAAAAAAATTAGTCTGACCACTTAGTAATTTCACCCAGTACCTGGAAACCTAAACACTTTCTATTTTAAGACCTTATTTGGTGTACTTCAGTAGTGAGACAACTGCAGCATTCAAATGCATGAGTCTGTGACACTAAGCTCTGTTTATACAATAGAAATAGAATGGGCTCTATTTACAAAATCACCTTTTAGTGAGCTTTAACCTCGTATTTTACAGGAGCTGGAGCAATTCAATAATGGCTAAATAAATCTGATCTTTGTAGATGGTTTGTTTAACAAATCTTAGTGAGATGGAACAGTATTAGCTTTGGGTGCCCAATACAGAATTGGTGATAAAATATTTTCCTACTCATCTTTCACCATCTGAAACCATAGACCTTGATTACAGCCACATCTCCAGAAGTGGTCAGGGGGCACAGGTGCCCCGAAAATGAAAAGGTGGACATTCTCAGGCAGCACTTTGAGCCTTCATGCTTCCGGTTAGTCCAATACAGCTGATCAGATAGAATTCTAACATCATCAATTTTCCCCAGACTGGGTATTTTTATACTGTTGAAGTTATTCTTAACAGCTGGCAAAGAAAAGTTATCTTAGCCTACAGTAAATCCAACACAAATTCCCCCCTTAATGTCTGTTCTATAAAAAAGTTCACCTACAATTCTCAAAATTCTTTATAAAGGAAATTAAAATACAACTCAACTGAATTAAAATGCACCTACTGCTATAGACAAAATTACAGCACATGTATTCATGTCCTACAAATGGAAAATTGGAAAAACAGCATTTTTAACTTAGCAAGTTTTTATGCAAACCCTGAGATTAGACTCCTTAATTCACTATTTCCTGCTCTACTGACAAAGTCATGTTTCCTCAGGATTAACAGCAATCTAAATGTATGGTGGATAATCATAAAATGATTGGCAATACTCCAAACACATAAATATTGAATCTTTCCTCCCAACCTTGTTACCGTATCAGCCTCTCTGACAAAAATGCAGGAATTCAAACTCCAGGTTTTTAAAGACTAAATTGTTCTGAGAAAGCCTAAGTATTTTAGTTACATATTTCTCAAACAATCTATTAAACTTCTGTTTAAAAACAAGCAAACAAAAAAGAACAACCCAGAGCACTATACACTTTTGAATTTTTGAATATGGTAACAAATTCAAGCAAAAATATTTTGTTTACCCATCTCACTGTAATACAGTGGTAGACTGAAGTATACCAATCTTCCTGTATTTTCATTTCTTGCTACAGAGTAAGACATTAAAAAAAGATAGTTTGCAATAATTTTTAAAAAAAAATATCCCATGCAATCAGTTTGTGCTTTGTCTAAGAACATTCATTGCCATCTTTACATAAAACATGGCTGAATTTTGCTTAGCTATTACAAAGGTATTAATCTCTCAGATACTCCTGAATGAAATACTTAAAACCACAAAATCTGTTCAGTGGTTTGTCTTAAAACCACTCCTAAGAAAGCAGAGAGAAGATTTTGTGCAGGTTTATTCTAGGAAGCCTCCTGCCATCTTACACGTCGGGAACCCATGGCAGAGCAGTGGTGCAGACCCATTTCAGCTCTTGCCCCCCTCCCCAGAGTGACACTCTGCTCTCACACCGCCTGTCTCTGGAAGAACAGTGAGTTACACCTAATAAGACCCATGCCAAGAACCCACCTACTATCCAACTGCACAGCTCTCCTTCTGCACATTTGTAGAGACACCCAGCAGCTGTTTTTGAAATGTGTTTGCCACCAAAATATCAGTCTTGAAAAAAAATAAAATTCTTCTGGACTTTCACAAGGACTGTAATACGTTCCCCAGTCATCCTAAAACTTATTACCTGTTTTTATTAAGCGTTGGGTTATAAAGAAAATACTGACCCTTCCTGACAAACTGTGAAAGATGCTCAGTACCTTCTGGACTGTTAGAGCCCAGGAAGCAAAGTTCAGTTCCAAAGCATCCTCGGAGGTCTGCTAACGCTGCCTGATAGGAACCAGGTTTCTGACACTCTCCACTATATTTCCTAAGAGTCTGCTGTTCTGCTGGCAGAACAGGCTTACATCTGGGTGCTTCTAACCTTTCAGGGTCCATATTTCAGAGATTCCTACTCCACCCACATATCTGTGTTTCTGGGCATGAGTTGGTGGGGGATGATGATATCGGCTTGGTAGAACAAAGTCAACACAACTTTTGAGTCAGGCTGGGAAGAGGGGAATCTTATTACTAAGCTAAAAGATGTCATATCTCTGTGGAAAAACAACAGAAAAGGGAAACGTGATTTTTGTAGCATGGACAAAATGATGCTTAACACACCCTGAAATATCAAAATTGTGGTGTTGTTCCTCGAAGTGGTCCTTGTTTAGTAAAGAAACATGAGATGCTCTGCTAAATACAAACATTCTAACACTTCTACCACTATCAAAAAATGGCATAAGCCAGTAAAAGAACACAACAAGAATTGAAAAGGAAAAGACAACAACTGAGTGAAAATGAGCAGCTACTTTATTTGGGTATGCATATCTGCAGACAAAGTTCCCCTTGTTATTTTGTTGATTTTTATTTTCCTTTAAAATACCATAATTGTTTATGTTTTTCTGTTACTAAGTAGTTGTGAAGATGAGGACAATGTACAGATATTTCATTTTACACCCCTGACCCTTGCAACTACATTATTTAATTACTCTTGCAACTACAATGAAATCAGCAAGTTTTCTACACCCGCAAAGAGCAGGGAGGACAGAGTAGTTTATTTACATATTTAAAAGGAATCCCTGCAGTGTTCTTGTGATCACCAACAGATGATGCACACTAGATGCCTCTCTTAGCCATCAGCAGAAAAAAAATGTTTAAATATTTAATATGCTTTTAAAAACTTCTACTGAGTGGAATTCTTACCAGTTTTCCTATTGTGACTGAAAATAAAATGTTTAATTGAAACATTTAATTTTAACAAATAACCGGAAGTTGAGCACATGAATGCATGGTATTTCCAGATTAGATTTTCATGATGATATTTTCTATATATTGTCATCTAAACCAAGTCTAAATAAGATCTAAATCCAAATAACAAATCTTTAAAGAAGCAGAAGCACTGACTGGATCTATCATCTCCAATAGAAGCTTGATCTCAGTGTTACCTGTAGGATGCAGAGGAGGCATCCTGCCTCCTGCATCCTATCTCCTGCACGGAACAGGACAGTCGTCAAAGAAAAAGATGTAAGTCATGGCACACTTCATTTCTGGTCTTTTCATCTCCTTGGCTTTGGGTTATCCCATCCCCACTACGAACCTGACGGTGTCACATCCCAGTATCTGAGAGCCTGTTTTGAACGGCACAGCTTTGGTGATGAAACATCAACTGCCTTTTCTTTTAAGGGCCACGCGATCTTTAGTAGCTCTTAGTTACATTTCTGTCTCTGCAAACTGCCCCTTGCCTGTGCTACCCTTTGCAGGACATATATTTACTTGAGATTTGTAGGCAGAGATGCCATTTTTATGTTGGCCATGGCTTGTACTAGTGTATTGCCTTTAACAGGACTTCTCCCAGAGATAAATCTGCATTAGCAAAGTGAATGCACATGGGGAAAGTACCAGAGCATGGTTAGACAGAATAACATTATTTATAGAATTCTGATTACTATGCATCCCAAATTTTGTAAGATTTGAGATGATGTAGAGGGAACATACTGTTAGTATCTTACATAATTCATCCTGATCACTTAGTTCCTTAAAATAGCATCCCCTGGATGCCTGTTTTTGAAGTGTTTAATAAGGTATACGTAAAGAGGTTAATAATTATAATGGGGGTGTAATGAGCTTCACTATCAACGGGAGTCAAAGTACAGTAGATTTTTATCTCAGATAATTATTTCTATGTGCGGTAAACACACCAGCAAAACTGAGGAAATAAAGTCTTTTAATAACCTCTAGTGAAGCGAATTCACAAAAGAGAACTTTTATTTTAATTCTGAATTTGTTGTATGAATTTGAGAGTTGTTAAGCTGATAAATTAAGAGACCTCATGTATTGACACAGAGCACGGGAAGCAGAACTTCATATTCCAGTATCTTTTGGCTACAGGTAACAATAAACTTGTGTCTATGGAATTAAATGTCAAGCTTTCCACACCAAAAGGACAACTCATTGTCATATGTTTGAGAGAAGTAACTGTGGTAGCTATGAGTAGCAGACTGCTCCCACAAAGATACTATGGATGAACGTAACCCGAAGACTACACAGTTACCTGACAGGGACTGACCTTTTCCTAGGGAGGAGAAGTTATTACTGAGAAGCCACGTTCACTCCCCCTTGAGCCCTACAGCCAAACCCACAGCCGAGTTGTGGGCACTGCCAATGCCCTTAGCAGTGAGTGCTGGCCAGGGCTCGGCTGAAACCACTGACCTGGCACAGGTCCCTGGGAGCAGCTGGTGATACAGGATTATTGATCTGTTTTGATGGGAAATACTACAGGGCGAAAGCCATACGGCCACTACACGCAAGATGAAGCCATTTCATCCTTCCAAAGACGAAAAAATTCTTGTACTAAAATGAAGAAGTTTGCGTTCTGTTTTTTTTTTTGTTCAGCGTTACCTTTTTTTTCTAATGAATATTCTTTTCCTTTGTATTTCAGACTGTCTTGTGCGCCTGAAGAAGTAATTCTGTAGCATAAATCAAAACAACTCTCTGAAGTTATTATCCTGAAACTAACTGTGAATTACAACTGGCTCCAATAAGGCCAAGAAGTGCAACTGGTGAGCGGTGGAGCCAGGGTGACCTTGCTGCTCGTTCCCCTGATAACTCCATTTTCAGTGTTAACGAGAAATCAAGTGACCAACTCACATCGGTCAGTTTGAAAGGTCCAGTTTAATCTCATAAAGCTGTTATTGGTAAACTACAAACCTGTCAAGATTCTTTTGCATGCTACTTGGCCCATTAATTATGACCCTCTTATACTATGTTTTTAACTACACAGTTGATGCAGAGTGTCAATGAAAATACAAGGAACTGACAGAAGAAAGGAAGGTATGAATACAAGCTAAGTAAATTCAAAGCAATTTCATCTAAGTTCCAAAAGCACTTCTCTAGTACGGAAGACACTCTTTGAAGTCAAGTGTTACTTAAATGCAGGTTTACTGATTATTCTTGTCTACATCCCAGGACTTTCTATGCTGCAACATTATCTGCAAACAAACAAAGCAGAACAACAACAAATAAAAGCCTTAATTCTATGTTTGTGAATATTTTTTAGAAACCAAATAACTGCCTTTTTTTACTGCATTCATCCCTCTTTTCATTCGTAAGAACTCTGACAAATAAGTTCTGAGGAAAAGACTGCTTTTGCCAACACTGATGTCTACAGGCAACTGTGCATTGGCTGTTCCCTGTCTTAGGCCTCTAGTGAGCTATTTCCATTCACCAGTTACAGTACAGCTCCTTGCTACAGGTGCAGAACACATACTTATATTTATAAAAGAAGTACGCACTGGAAACTCATACCCACAAATCCACACAAGTACTTCAGCCAGGTCCAATTCCAGACCGTGGCTTTTCAAGCCCGTCATTGCATCAGTTACTGTCGGCGTCAGTCTCCGAAGACACTCACACTGTCTACTTGTGAAAAAAGTACTCCAAAGAAAAACTTGGTAGAGGAAAGAAGTTCAGGAATCTTGAACTTTGCATTACTCTCACAGCACAGACACTGATTTTCTCGCAGGGCAGAGTTCAGCCCCAAACGTTTCTCCGCTGTGTTGCACTCAGTAGAATATTTGGAAAGTTGAAATAACAGAAGGGTTTATGGGCTTTCTGGAGGGAAGCTTCTGTAAATTTTTTTTTTTCTTTTTTTTTCTTTCTGACTTCCTACACACCCCTATACGTCCTAAGAAACCTCCCTCTGGGGCTCAGAACAAGACCTTCTTTGGTGACCTTGGGATAGCCTTCAAACAATATGCTGGAAAATGCAGATTAATACTCATCACTACCAGTGCTGTATTTTAAAATAAATGTCAGGCTAAAGGACTTGAATAATACTGAATGCAAAATGCTTGCTTTCCCTTTTATTACTCCACACAAAAGGTGGTTCTACCTGCAAATTAAATTCATACCACAGCAGCTGAATGCCAGCTTCTGTCACCAGGACACAAGGGACCTGGATATAGGTCATGCCACAAACTCCTCCAAGGGAGATCTCCTGTTACTGACCTTTTCTTCCTTAATTTGATTGCATTTCAAAAAAAAGGCATCTTAGAAACAACGCCAAGAAACAGTAACAGAGTGACATGCAGAGAAGGCAGACAGAATTGAATTAGGAGAGCACGTACATATCACCTCCCAGCCCAAACACCAGGGAGCACCGAGGTGAGTGCTCAATTCTTAACCCCACTGAGGTTTTGGAGTCTGAATGAGCAGGGATGGCTCATGTGACTCCGAAATAAGAATTCACCTGTAAAAACCTAGGTTTTAATATGCAGTGCCACAAACAGAAATAAAAGTTGTCCTCAACAAAGCATATGGACAGTGGCATGTTTTAGACTCTGAAAGCTCAGAATGCTGCTGGGAGCATTGTGTCACCTTGTTGGGCACACGCATGATTTCAGGGCCCAAATGATTTAAATGATTGCCAGAAACCCACATTTTTTTCAAAAGAGAATAATCTCTGGGATAATCAGAATAGTTAACAAACCGTGTACACTTTGGTTACCAGCTCTACTGCTGTCTTGCTTTGGTACATCAGTGGACTAACTTCTTTTTTAATCCAGTCATCTCTCCAAGTCACAATGTAAGGAGAAGAGAGGTTTGGCTAGCTCTCCTCTAACTATATCTTTGCTTTTACAAAATACACAATGCTTCATATTAAAATATTATCAGCAGAAGAATGAACACATAACTCTGTCACCATTAAGTAATGTTTATGATATATAGATTCTGTCATCAGAAAACACACCAAGCGCTAACAACAAAATACATTTTGTATTCTGAATGCTCTCAGTCTGAAATCTCCAGTTACCTGCAGAAGAGCTGGTCTCTCTGTGCAGTAACACAGTGGGACCCCATGGCAGCACCCCAGGAACACCGGCTGTAACTCCAACAACCACGGGGCAAAGAGCTGAGAGGAGCAGCTCATCTTGTGCCTCACACGAGGAGGCTGCAACTGGATGAGCTTTAACCACTGTCATTTCAGTTTCACATGGTTAGGCTAGGACAGACTTCAAGGATAAATTCAATGAAAAAAACCCCTCATATTTATAAATGGATAATTTAGGCAACGTTCCCATCAAATACTCAAAGTAATCATAATGCAAGGGGTGTGACTTCACATTCTGTTTTCCTTTTTGAGACTAATCTGTTAGCCCTAGTTTTTTAGTGATTTCTGTCCCCATTTCTTTTTCTGTATGATCTGTGACCACATCTTTCTTTCCCTTAGAAAAATCCTTTAGATCACATCTATTTCTTCTTATTTCAGGGAGTATAACTGTAGTATTGTTATTTCTACTATTACTACTACTTCTTCAGGGGAACTCCCCAAACAGGAACAGGTTAGGTACACCTACACAAAACACATCATCACCAACAAAAGACTTGGCCATTTACACAGTAGGAAACCCAGATCTTACAATATGTGCCTTGTTTTATCCTGTGCCTAACATATTCTATTTCACAGTCTTCTTTTAAGGTACACAGACACATAAGTGCTACTAATACATCTCATTTCTACTCATTTCTAGTTAAACAATATATGACTGCTTTCAAGGTAGCACTTTTACCTACCTTTAGATTTAAAACCCTACCTTCAAGATAAGCTAAATTAAAGAGGAATATTGCAGGAATGAACCAGAGATGTGTTTCTTGTCACTAGCTTTCATCTCAAAGAGAGAGATAACTAACTGAACTGTCAGGCCAGGACTAAAGAGTGACCTCCACAACAGCCTAACACTGTCAGTCCAAACTGACTTCCCTGCTAGAGCTCCATGCTGTGCTACACCTTGAATTTAGGCACACCAGTTAGGGAGGCACTGCAGTGATCAGGAGCCCAAAGAGCTAATGGCCCTGCAGGCAGTCAGCATATCAGAAGACAAGCTGCCCTCTGAAAATAGACAAGAATTTTATTCTTGGAGGCAACAATCAGCTGTGTAATGCTAGTCAAGCAGCTTTCCCTCACTTAATTTCTTGCCCTGTGTCTCACCCCTTCACACCATAAGCTTTTAGGAGTGCAGTAACTGTCTATCTTGGTGTCTTTGATGGACAAATTGTTATTCATTGTACAAGATTTCCTATCATATATATAAAAAGATATGTTTCATACTCATCATATTAAAAACTGACACATTTTCATCAACATAATTAGTGTTTGTTGTATTATCTCTCAAATAAGCATACACAGTTGTGGTTTGAGAACAGCCCTCGGCTCTAAAATAGCACTCTTCATCTGTAGATCAATGCAAATGCAGCTGCTAATTCAGCTTTTGTGAACAGGTCATCAGCATGACTAGCTGATTAACATCTCAGCCAAGGAGCAACACTTAGAGCCATTCTCCTAAAGATTAATGAAATGGCTAAATATGTACTTCAGCAGTGATTATTTCCAAGAAATTGGTGAAGGGCAAATGGCCCTCACTTGAATTTTAATTCAAATTATAATTTTAATCTAAACAGTTAATAAATGTGTTGTCTGGTTGTTACGAATGCTTGCTCCTCTTTCTGTTGTAACCTGCTTACGTTTGTTGAAATTAAATGTGTGTGGTGTTCCTGGGAAAGGACACAATATTCATATATAATGACTAATTCACTCTCAGTTTATTGACTTTAACTTCAGAATCATTACATCAGTACAAATCCAGAATACATAAAAGATAGATGTACTTGGTTCACAGAGAAAACTTATACCAAGAGTAGCTCACAATAGCCACAACTATTTAACATTAAGGCTGTCTGCTGTGATCTATTTAATTTCGCATTGATTTGGCCACCCACCAAAATAACTTTCTGTCAAAAAAATAAATACATACGTACAACCCAAACAACCGCTTGGAAGCATTTAGCATATTAATATCTTATTCACTGTAATGACCCACGCTGGAGTCCTCCAACAAATTGTCATTACAAACAGATCAAAGAGCATCGTTTGCAAAGACCTAAAGACTAAGGGGAAGAACAGGTTCATCCAGGCAGCCCCCCTGCTGCGGCTACACAAAAGCTACAGGTATCTTCCATAGTTCTGCTGCTAGGCTTTATGGCTCTTCTAGGGTAATCTTCACCTTTGCAGTCTGAAATCTTTGAGGGATTCTTAGAAACGCAACCCCCAAAAGATCAGACCCTTGAGGTACAACTGCATCATTCCTCGAGTTGTAGTGCCCCAAGTAACTGACCCCTCCTTCACCCATCTCTCAGCCAAAACCATCAGTCAGCATTCCAGCCACCAGAAGAGCTGAGACCAGTATGTAAATGGAGAGACCCAGAATGACTCTTTCTAAATTAATACTGTCTAATTACACATGGGAATACAGCAAATGGAAGAAAGAATTAGGAGGAGGAAATTCTTCCTACATCTTGGTGAGGAGAAAATAAATGTTAGGGCCAACTTATCCCAGAGAAGGCTTCTGACTTCTGGAGGGAGCCTCTCAGTCATTTCTGAGGATTTTATTTTTAATCAAAGAAGGTTTGTTCAGTCTAAGAAACTCCTCAACTCATATCTGGTATCACAGCCTGAGATCCTCAGGATAAAATTCCAAGAACTGTTAGCTCTCAGCAGAGTCTACTAAATATTGTCAGAGAGATTATTTAAAGCTACTCCTTGTCTCCTTCAGACATAAGGCATGAACTTCACAAGGGATGAATGCAAGCAGTAACACAACATGAAACAGTAAGAAACAACAACAAAGAGCAAGCAATATTATATTCATAAAAATAATGCAAGAAGATCCCAACAAAGAAATAATACTGCTTAACCAGCACGAATGATGCCTATCTTTCACCAGAACAATGCTGTTACAGTATCACTCAGAAATTCTGTACTAAATGCTATTTAGCCCTTTTTAAAGTGTTCAGCAATGTGCAGTGTTTGTCAGATTTATGTGCTTGCACTGGAAACACTAAGCAGAATTTTTTCTCCAACAGTACAGTTCTTTAAAAAGATATAGGTAGTAACAGGCAAACCCCCCGATTGAGGCTGCGCAGCGTGAGTGATGAAACAGGATCTGCTTCTCTTTCTGCCATGGTTTATTTCTTGGCAAGGGCTGGGAAAGAGAAGGAAAAGACAGTGCTCCCCAGTCACTGGAGAAATAAACAGGGATTTGGGAGGCATCTTTGTTATTTATTCTGCTTAATTTTTTTAATTGCCACCTGTTTTAACATTCTGGAATTTATTATCTAGCATTCTGTACTTCCTGGATTGTGTGCTGAGTTTATGAAAGCATGAGGTAACCTAAATTATTTTAATTAAAACTTCTGTTGGCATCTATCAAGTTATTTTATAGCTTTATATCCTACTGCTCTAACTGAATATTACCATAATTTTAAAAGGCATTTTGAAAGTCTTTAGATAATTTATGTTGTTTTTATTGTAAATTAAATAAGTATGGGTACTATATAAATTAAACATGACACTTGGAAGCAAATCTCTACAATCTCTGCTAGGAAAAATTCCAATCAAATTAACAAAGCTTTATCTGAGCTATATCTAAATAAGAGCTAGTGGAGAGAGCCACAGTTACCAGCTTCCAATTCTTAAACACAAATCACTATTTTAAAATAATCATTCTAATGCGTATACTTGTTTTTTCCAAGATCAATTAATTTCTCTAGTTATCACTGAAAATCATCTGAAGGTAACACTTAAAACTCTTTCAAAAAACACCAAAGTGAAGTGAATAATCTGCACAAACAGCAAGAAACATCTTTACTTAAAATCCATTAGTATGTGCAGTTTAAGAATATAGTTATGGTAAACAATCTAACCTGACTTCTAGATTTTCTATTAATCAAGCACAACCTCCTCCACAACCTCTCAGCAGGCCAGGCACCTCACCGGGAATATGCAGTGGCAGCCAACAGCAAACAGCCACATTTTAGTGTGTTTTAGTCTTTCCTTGTATATGTTACTCTTGTAGGCCAGCTCTTCTTGTATTTCCCTGAGCAGCTCAAATCTGAGCAAGCGGGAGCTGTACAGACCCAAGGACAGACGTTGTCCACCAGTCCTGTGTTCCGTGTTCCCCAGAAACGTGTCACAACTGCGCGACTGACTTTGACAGCAACGAAGCCAAAAGACAGGAGCTGGGAGACAAGCCAAAAACAACTGGGAGCACTGGAAATCCTGTCTTCAAGAGGGAGCTTACTCTGTACCACCTTAACCATGCTCATGACTTTTTTCTCCTAAGACTTCATCTATATGAACTGATGAATGTGTAGGTGTGCATGAACATTCATGTATGTATTTGCATATATTAATATTGACTAGCAGAACTGTTAAGCTGTTTTCTAATCGCTCATGTAAGAGCTGTAGAAAAGAGCTGGTGGATTTATTTTAGTGCATATCTACGTGTTTAATGCTGCCGGTCCATCTTTCTTCATAGGATTAAATGATTTCTTTCATTTGGGCAATGGCAAAGTGTTTTTACTTTATGATATAAAATTTTCCTAAAAACAAGAAAAAGAATTAAAAGTTATCACAGCTAATAAGAAAAAATAAAATAAAAACAGAACCTAAAAATCAGCAGGAATATATCTCTCTACTGTGTATAGAGATCCCAAGGGAGAAAGGGTCAGGGAAAAGGAAAATCCCTCATGTGTAAATCTCGTCTGGAGATTAATTCAATATAGTATGTGCCCCTGTGGATTAAGAAACTCCAAATATATAGAGCATTCATTCATCTGTTCATTTTCTCCCAGATATGGAAAAAAGATCTTTCAAGAGACTAAGACAGAAACAAGAATCTCACTAAGGAACTAAACAACTGACAGCCCTCTTTATGGCTCTGAAAACTTTCTCCTATTATAATCAACTTAAATGCTGTAATGGGTGCTGATGCACACAACATTATGATAACACATGCAGTCTTTTTCTCTGAACCAAAGATGCTGTTTTTCCAACTTAACTTGAAATCAACCCACTAAAAATTGCTTCATCTTGAAGATAAAGATAATTTATCTTATGAAATGACATGTTCCTTGTGGCTCAGACTGATAGTTGTGCTTTGGACGGCACTTCCAAACTCCTGAGAGATTTATACACAGCCCGTGTCCCAACTAATGGCTCGCTTTTTGCTTTCAGAAATACAGCCAACATTTAAGTATCCTGCAAAAATTTTCAGCTCTTCTAAATGCTGTTCTCAGCTAACTGTAAGTGCTTTCTTATTTCTTACTATTTGTATGCAACGCAGTACAGTTCAACTTTTCTTCTTGGCCACAATAAAACCTGAAACCTGACATAAAACCTGAAAAATATTTTTTACTTTATTTTAGGGTTTTGGGAAGTGCTTTATCTGTGTTGGCTTTGGCAAGGAAGAGCACATGAAAAAAACAACCACCCTCTCTGGGCCTTTCTGCACCAGCGAGACTTCTCTATCTGTTGCCTGCAATTGTGAGGACTTCGTATTTGATAACCCAGATGGTCCCTTCTAGTCTTACATTCCTTAAAAAGGACACCAAGTGCTGTAAACTGGTGCCACATGGCATACAAAAATCATCACAAAATTCATTAAAATGTCATGCCGTTATTGAGTAAGTTTTAGCCCCAGTAATGTAATTTCACTAAATGAAAAATACCATTTTCAAATACTGTTTGTATTAACTGTATTTATCTGAAATGAGAAAATTAGGCTAGATCTACCATTAATCGACAAAGGCATATCTCCCCCAGATCTACAGCAGGAGTAATATCATTATTGAAAATACATGCAATACTGAATACAAAAAGCAACGTTTTTTTGGACACAATGATCTTTAGTCACTAAGGAGTGTGACTAAGGTGTGTGGAGATGAGTGTTTGAAAATTGCAGGAAGAGCAACCCTCCATCACTGACATTATGACCTACATCTTGTCCTCAAAGGTTCTACACCTTTTTGCAGCAATGGCTGTGTTTTGATGGCGTGTCAATACGCCTGAAGCATAGTGAGGTCCTGACCTCACAGGAACCCCTTATATGGCATGCAATAAATTGAACACCACAACTGATTTTGTGTTAGGAAACTGAGTTCGTAGCCCGAGAGTGGGACTGGCCTCCTTGTTAATAAGAATGATTTCTGGGAAAGCATGATTTTGTAAAGCAAGCAGGTCTTAGAATAAGAATGTTTGTCCTAAAATGGTGAAACCAGTATGAAGTCTTATCACTTGAAAAGCTTTTCTAAATCACCTTTGTTTTCACAGGAGGGATTTTTGAAAGGCACAAAGAACAGTTTGGTGCTCAAATGCCTTTAAAAATGTCTTTGATAGAAAGCCACTGGGGAAGTCATTCAGAGTTACAGCTCTGACTTTTTCCAACATTGCAAATCAGTGCTCTGTTCCTCCTCTACAAAAACAGCAACATCAATCTACGCAGTTTCTTGGAATTAAGATTGTGATGTACCCCTCTTCACACACGTAGCTGGGGTCTTCTGCTCTCCTTGGAAGTCAGTAGCTCAAATAAGACTCCACCTTCCCTTGCAAGACTCTGATAACCTAGAATGTTGCCAGAGGCTAACAATTCTAGAGCTTCTTATTCCTTTATAAACTTCTAATAGTCCTTGGTTTCTCACCTCACCAATGCCCTCAAACATCAGTCTCAAGCACTGTGAATTTACAGACACTATGCTGCCTTCCTTAACCAAAAAACTCTCCCAAAATGTGCACCATTTGCCCCCATCTGAAATTTCAATAAAATGCACTAATGCAAATCATGGCTTGCAGGAGTTTGTCCACTTTCAAGACCAGAACAGTGAGTTGCCACAACTACACCACAGGCTGGAATTAGGGCAAAGCCTCCGACTTTATTCCTCATGAAGGAACTGGGTGAAAGCAGAAATCTAACAATTTTTCAGATGTTGATAGGTTTCTCCCAGTGCTGCAGAGCGGCTCCACAGCAAAGAGCAGTTCAGCTCTACCACACCCAGCAGGACTGGGGATGTATAAAGAAATGAGATTACATTCTAAATTATGAAGGTAACACACAGACTGATGAATTTTTAGCAAAGTTGTGCTATATTTCACATACCTCAAAATGACATAGTATATCATGAAAAATGAGTTTCAAGTTTAAATTGTAAGAAGTCCACAAATGATAAGTAAAGAGATCAGGAGAAAAAAAAAAAAAAAAGAGCAGAAAATTAATTATATACCTTTGTTTTCTACAACTTATTTCATACATAGCCTGAGACAAAAAATGTAAAATTTGATAAATGGATTCAAACCTGGATTTGAATTCTTGAACTCAGTAGTTTACAAAAAAATGTCTGTGTGTGACACACTGTCCTGCTTATAGACATCATTCAAGACAAGCCACAGACGGTCTAGAATGCTCTGATAATAATGTCCATCAGAGTCAATGTATATGACCATAGTAATCACAGAATAGAGAAGCAATGCTGGTATTTATCTATATCTATAGATATCTATACCACATAGAATTTAGACTTTAAAACTTAGTTAGATGCAGGGCATATGTTACAGGGGGTTTTCCAGAAAGTAGAAAAAGATACTGGATTTACTGACTGCAAGGAAAAGCATCCAGTGTCCTACTGAGATCCTTGTATTATTCACCTGTTTTTTCAAACAAATACTGCAGAAAAAGGAAATTTCTGTTTAGATATAGATTCCCGATTCTCTGGTTAAATAAAGATCATTAAACATTTATTGAATCCTCCACCTCTAGTTCAATGATTTACAGATAGGATCAAACAGCTAAAAATTTCACCTGCTGATAGTGAGTATGAAAGGCCTTGGAAAAAGCTCAGCACTTTCCCAAGATCAATTGATCAAGTGTTTTCAGAATCCAGCAGCAAAAACCAGGAATCTTGACAAGAGCCCTGCAACCAGAGTGCTAATGGAATACACCTTGCCATCACAGTACAGACCAAAGAGGTGAAATGCTATTAATATTCGTTGTTACCAATTCCTGCATGCCTGAATGCCCATTTGTGCCTGCAAACACTTGCACAGCATAAGCTTCAAGGAAAATAAGACTACAAGAGTCTATGCATATATAGTATATATAAGCATATATACTATGTATATATGCTATATATATAAGCATAAGCAAACAACTGTAATATAAATGCATAAACAAATAAAGGAGAAAAATCCCACAGTGTAAGCTCTCCTCAGTAGACAGTGAAATAAAACCCTGAGATAGAGTTTTCAGTTCAAATATTGTCTTTTCTTTCACAGGTCACCAGAATAGATTTCCATTTTCTACACACTCATGATGAGGTGTTTTAGAGCAGAGATTCCCTCAAGAAAAGAGAGAATGCCTAATAACATCTTACACATCTTTTCATGATGAAGACATGGTATGTGATTGCACTTGAACTGCTCATTGCTTTACACTAGCCATCTGTACTGGGTCTGTTGGGAAAAGGGTTAATTCTTCCCAGGACCTAGCAGGGACACAGGTATTCCATCCCATGATGGAATGATGAGCCATGCCCAGGGGGGTGGGGAGGAAGAGGAGGTCCCCCTGGTGAGAAGGAGCAGGGAGAGCAGGGAGGTCGGGGGCGTCCCGGGTGCAGTCGGCAAGCGGCAGTACCGTAATCACGATTGTATACTCCTCTGTCAGTGTTATTGCTGTTGTTTCTTGTGCCCTTTGCTGTTCTGTTAAATTGCCTTTGTCTCAACCCACGAGTTTTCCTTTTTCTTTCGATTTTCCCCTCCTGGCCGCAGTGCCAGTGCGGGCTCTGCTCTGTGCGAGCGGCTGCCGCATGGTCCTTTGAGGCCATCTGAGGCCAAACCACAACACCACCTTAGACTCTGCATCCTTTTATCTCATCAGCTTTCCCATCCCAATTTAATACTACTTCTACTGCCACTATTTTTCCATTATTTATATATTTGCTTCACTTTCTCCATTACAATCACTCGTATTTAATTTAGCTATTGCTGTGTATTTTGATGGCCTGTTATATAAAGTTCCAGTTTAGTAAGTTTATTATATAAACAGACTGTGAATAACAAACACACTGAAATCATGTGTATGTTAGGAGCAGCACTACCAATGTGTCACATTTTATTCTTAGATTTTAGAATTGAATGGGGATACTCCTCAGACTTTATTATCATCTTGGGAAGCCCTAATTATACAACTTGGCTGCACTGGCTTTAAATATTCAAAGAGACTCCTATGAGAGTAACAAATTGCCAGCTGAATATGACTGGTAACATTTTTACTTTAATTCCTGATGCCAGCACTGGGTTGTGATCAACTGTGTCCAGCTCCTTTTTAGTCCATTCTGGGCTGCAATTTTCTCCTTCACTCTTCTTTTGCAAATCAAGGCTTATTTAGGAACATACAATCTCCATGTTAAGTACATCTTTCAGGATTTAAGCCTGAAAGCAGCTCAGCACACAAAGATTAGTCCAGGAGCACGTGCTAGAATCAAGCTGCAAACTCCAAGGTCCTGGTCTGTCTTAACGAGTGAATCCACTACAGGGAAAAGTCAAGTGACAATCTTCTGAAAACATTCCTGAGGAAAAAGAGAGTGGATAAAGGGTAGCACATGCTCAAGAGAAAGCTGCTGTTTATTAACTAGATATTGTAATATGCCTTCTATTTTTACAATGCAGTTGGAGTTAAAATGTATGAGGCGTGCTTTCAATCAGGTGGTTAATTTCCGCATTCAGCCAATCTCATGTGTTTTAATTCACTTCTGCATCAGAACACCAAGCTCATTTCCTGTACAGTGGAAGGTAAATAGATACAGTGCATCAAGTTACCCCTTATAAATCATGTTTCCACGTGTTCTGTCTGACAACGCATGATGCACAGATTATTCTCTGTGAACTGATTTGCTGGGATTCACAATTAAAAGGTTTGCATTAACTACTAATTAAGGCTAAAAATTTCAGATTACTTTCAGGTACACACAACTCATCTAGCTGTCATGTCCTGCTGCTGCCGGGCTGCTTCTCATTAAAAGCAGCTGCAGAAGTTGCATTACTTGCTACAGAAAGTAAATGTATACATATTATTTTACAAAGTTATTCCATTAGTTGAGGCCTGCTCTGTTCATTAGCTAATATGAACAAATACAAGTTTTCTGAAAAACAGTCTCCCTCCAAGCTATGTCACAACTGTATTAGGAGAGTTCTTTTTAATACAGTAGCAGCAGGCATGCAAGAATAATGTCAGGTGGTCGATTCCAGAGAGCAACACAAGTGTTCCAGCTGCTGAATTTAGCTTTACACAATTCAGTCCCTAAAAGACCACAGAAATCTAAAGCTGATGATATAAGATTAGAGCTAAAGGTTTATTTGCTTACAAGAAAAATTCTGCAAAGCTGGTAGGCGTTCATGGATGTTTTCATTAACTGAAAAGTGCATTACATTTGCACAATTGATCAATACACATTCCCTACAGGCTGCAACCTAAAAAATATAAACTGCTCAAGGGAATTTATATAAAAAGACAATAAAGGTAAGTTTTAGTAACTTAAAGCTCCATATCCTTTCCCTTAGCTTAATTAATTCGTACTTCTTACAGGAAAAGATGGGGCCTATGACAATCTTTGTGAAGTAAGAATTCCAACTCCCACAGTCAAATTTCACAGACAAATAAGGAGCTGGCCTCAACTACTCAAGGTTCATAAATCATGTGGAGTCACAGGCAAAGAGCCTACTGTGTAAATAAGGGAGTCTGAGACAGACTGTACCTACCAGACGTACAGCCACGGCAGGCAAGTATGTGCATCCCACGGAAAGTACATATATATTGTATCAGAGTCCATCATCTGTGTATTGGTTCTATGTCCGTACTATGTGTCAATATATGTTATACTGCTGTTACGCAGCAGCTCCTAATTATATTTTCTGCTTTCATAGAGTTTCATAGTTTAGCCTCATTAACACTATGCTTGCAGATACCAAGAACAACTTCCTTGAGCCTGATGCACTATAAAGACTTAACTACGTGGAGCTCTGGCTGCCATCTCAGAAAAATACTCCCAGATGAAACCACTGGCTGACAGGAAAGAGCCAGATGTGTTAGTTATCTTTAAACTTTAATTCATAAGTCTACAAAATACACAGCTCCACCAAGTAGATCTAAACCACAATCCCCATGGATTTTGGTTTGATAGTTTGCCATCTACTAACAAACCAGCTTTTTAAACTTCATCGTAATATACATTAACCCCTTTTATAATTCCACATAACTAACAGTAGTAGATTTCGTTACCTTTTCGGCTGAGATCTTATTTTTCAGCTGCATTTTGAATGTTTAATAATAAACACGGACAAAGTGCACTTGCTGCAGCAGTGAACATCTCTTAGTGTAACTGTGATCTGGAAGGAAGGAAACCCCATTGGGACATTATATAAGCACAGTTACCATTCATTTCACAATGATGATTTATGTGTTTAGCAAAAATCAGTATGTAAAAACACTGAAATTTAGAATTTTTTAATTATCTGCTATTGAGTTAAAGACCATTTTGCTTAATATACCTCAAGAAAAATCTAAGCAGACCTCTAAATTTTGGAGCCATGTGAGCTTTGTGATGCTTTCAGCCCAAATCTTCAAGACCGGCATTTCTAGCGTACAAAGGAACCTCTCAGAGACTTGAAAAAGCATTAGTAAAATATCCCACAGAATTCCCACTTACATAACTGATTGATGGTCTTCCAAGAAAGTTCAAGTAAGTAAACCTGGAAGTTCACCGTGTTATAAACAGCTCTGTCAGTGCTTTGCATTTATTTATGCATGGAGGATTGAGAAACAAAATAGCAGAAAAAACAAATGAGCTGTTTAACTCATAGAAAGGATTTGCTTCAAGAAGTGAGTAAATTTCTGAAGGCATTAAAAGGTGCTCTCCAGAGCAGTCACTAAATCAAAACATTCAAATAGGAGAATTCTACAGTTGTAGAATTGTAACATACCACTCAAACCAGGGTCTGTGAAGGTATGCCCTAATCTCTTGTCATCTCCCCCAACCCAGAAAGCACAAATGTGGAGTGGGAGAGGGGAGAGTACGGAACAGTGCCCTTTCCATGAAGCTGAGGAAGGAATACTTATGTAGGGAGCAGAAAGCTGTGACTCCAAAGGAGGATGCAGCATTAGGTATACACATTGAGAACATTCAAGAAAACGGAGGTTTGTCTTTGATATTGAACAAATACCCATGGATCAGCTGTAGGCAAATGCAGAAAAGCCACATATATGCACAAAAACACACAGTAAATTTTTTCCGGCATCACGGTCTCGTGTGTTAGTTTTGCTAGTGGTTCTTTTGTGGCACATTTTGCTTATCACCATATTGTCACCACAAATAGACTGGCTATGTCTAAAGTAAGTGAGAGCAGAGTACAAATCCAGTAACTTCATAGAGACAATTAAGTGTCAGGCAGAATTTGAGTCAGAAGCCACTCTTTCTTCATCATATCACATCCATTTTATAATCCATTTTTCATGGAACTTACAATACACTATGTTTTGAAACATCAAGTTCTCTTGCACTCTACGAAAATAGGAAACTGTAGTGTGCATGTAGGAGAAGGGAACAACAGAAAGACCAGATTAATGTGTAACATTAAATGTACAAATCATAGAATCATAGAATCATTTGAGTTGGAAGGGACCTTAAAGATCATTGAATTCCAACCCCCCTGCCCTGGGCAGGGACACCTCCCACTACACCAGGTTGCTCCAAGCCCCATCCAGCCTGGCCTTGAACACTTCCAGGGATGGGGCATCCCTGGGCAACCTGTTCCAGTGTCTCACCACCCTCATTGTAAATAATTTCTTTCTGATATCTAACCGATATGTCCCCTCTTACAATCTAAAACCGTTGCCCCTTGTCCTGTTGCTACTTCCTTGTAAAGAGTCCCTCTCCGGCTCTTCCACAGGCTCCCTTCAGATATTGAAAGGCTGCTATAAGGTCTCCCTGGAGCCTTCTCTTCTCAAGGCTGAACAACCCCAGCTCTCTCAGCCTGTCTTCATAGGAGATCATACTCGTGGCCCTCCACTGGACCCGTTCCAACAGGTCCATGCCCTTCCTGTGTTGAGGATTCCAATGCTAAAATACAACGTACATGAAAGCTTCCAATAGCGCACAGCTACATGGAAAGGTACCTCCCTACCTATCACACAGAGATTAATTTCACAGGATCTGTCTCTGTGTGCCTACACCCCAGGGAACAGTGTTGGCATGGTAACTGCAGGCTCTATAGCTTTCTTTTTTTCCCCTAGCAGTCATACTGAGTTTTGTGTTAGCTTCAGGATCAAGTAAATTTAGACTAATAGCCCTGTTTATCTGGGGCAAAAAGGAGAAGGGTTTGTCTGAAAACACAACCAATCCTGCAGGAAGCAGAAGTGTGGCTCAGATTAATAAAAAACAAAAACCCAAAAACTTAGGGAAAAGTTATTCATGGCTGTACTCCTCAAAGCAGTGTCAAGAAAGAATATCCATCAAAAACTTTGTCAATCTGATCTGACCCGAGTCACACTAAGGCCAGAATGGGCCAAATTTCATTTTTACTCTGGTGCCTCCATTATCAATTTCCATTGAAAAGCAGAAGAGTGGTCAGAATTCAAGAAACTCTTCAAAAGATAGTTCAGTTGACTTTAAAATTATTTTTGTAAATGAGGATGTTTTTCAAATAAGTTACCTTAATAGCCAACATATTTGTAGTTTCAATTTTATATACAAGAAATATTAGCACTTTTAAAACAAAGAGAAGAGTGCCTCACACTCCCTTATTTTTATCACAGAAGAGTAACTTGCAAACTAATGAAACACTACGTGTTAGAAACAATCAGAAAAAGATCTAGAAATCACAATGCATACAGTTTAGCCTTATCCCTAACAGCATTTGCAGGATTACCTCAATGACCAAGTCAATGATTTCCTATTAGTCTCACTCCTTTCTGCACTCCATTTGCACAATATACACCAACTTGACCCAGTCCAAGTTACTTGTGTGCAACAAATGACAGAAGAATTCACTAGACAATGCTTGCAGCAGGCAGGCTGTGGAGACTTGACATATCCTCATGACAAGTACTGAGCAAATTAAATAATCTTGTCAATCTAAAGATTTGTGTAACTTTCTCTTTTATACATGCAAGGGTTTACTCAGTAAGTTAGAAAATGCACTTAATAAAATTATACTCTAGGCATTCCATATACCCATGACACTTGATGCACCATGTAGTAATATCGCCATCTCTTCTATCAGAAACAAATACAGAACATGATTCTGATATCAGTATGACAGCACAGAAATTTCCAGAAGGTATCTCAACTACGTTTTGTTGTTCCAAAGTATATCTTATTTGCCAATGATGATGTAAGAAAGAGAAGACTTCTAACAGATTCTCTTTCTCTTTGCAAAAGTCAAGCCTGTTTCAAAAGCATTTTATCCATTTCTTTCATATTGCATTCTCGGTGACCATTAATCAAATCTCAACTTCATTCTTTTCCAAGTCCTTACACCTTTTTTTAAAAAATAAGAAAAGCAATATAATTAACAAAAGTGTTTTGGCTGCTTGTAAGATCTCTTCCAGGTCTCAGGTTTTCCACTTTACCTCCCCTACTCTCTAAAACATTAGATCTCTAAAACCACGGTCCTTTTTTGCTACCCACAAGCTAACCTTCCCATAATCTAACAATTGCTATCTAACAAAGAGAAGGCATAATGCCCCATTATGCTGTGTGCCTTATGTTTGCAGAAATAGCATTTATAGTGACTGCAGGAGTGCAAGAGGGGGGTGTTCTGTGGGTTTCATGCTATACTGCTGCCTTACTGCCCAATTCTGTAGAACTCAAAGTGCAATCAATTGTAAGACAAGGCTAGAGCAGTCAGAATATCACACTTGTGTCTATCAGAAAGATAACTACTTTAAAACAAACAATTCTCCCCCTGCTAAAAAAATCCTTTTATCAAAAACAAGAAGCTAAAAAAAGAGGAGGATATGATCTGTGACGAACTGAAGCACCCTGGTATATTTATACTTTTACTACCAGGAAAAAAAATGTGCAAAGTTGTTCTGATTAGTACCTCCAATCCCCATTTTTCTGGTTCTCACTAGCAAAGGTTACTGGTAGCATACTGATTAAGCTGGTATGGCCAAAAGCCAATCAGGAACCCAAGTAATTATTTAAGAGATTTTCTTCTTGATTTAACAATAGGGTCCTTCACCTCCATTTGGGCTCAGTTCAGCTTCACAAGCCTCACTCTGCAGGGCTCTGCTGTCTCTCATGGCATTAAGAGTCCAGGCTCCTTCAGCGCAGGTTAACCCGTGTTTCTGACTCACTGGCACTGAGTTCAGTACAGTAGCTTTGGAATGAATTTACCTTCTAAATATCTACTTTCTTAAACAGACGTTGAGAGGGGGGAAAAATTATAATTACTCTCCCATAAAGTTAAAGTGATACCACTCCATTACATATTGTTCCCATTGGCAAGAAACACCTTTTAAAAATATTATTACAGAAATAAATATGATCATCTATGCAGTATTGTAATTTTGCATTTTTAACAATTCTTTACCAGTCTGGGCCATTTCAATTTGTTTGGGAGAGAGAACACCTTTGGGAAGTACAAGATTAACTTAAAAAAAAAAATCTAGCAGTGAAAGAATTTTTCATTTGCAAATAGCAAATTTAGAACTTGAAGCAATACTGGGGGAAATTTATGCCTTTTTCTATTATCTATTTCTGTTTAATAGAAGTTAGAATAGTAGGCAATAGTGTTCATTTTCTTCCATAGCTACTGTAGTTCAACATGTAGAATAGTGTGCTATATTTAAAAATCAATGTATTTCAGACTTAATAAAGAAGATACAGTGGCAAGTGAACATGAATCATAAATAAGACAATTTCTTCAAATTAACTTTGGAACACTCTATGAAACATTTGCATGACAGGAGGCTGAGTAAGTATGGTATCCACATTTCAACATAAGATGATCTATAAGCCTCCAGAAACAATTAGAAAAAAGCTCAAACCCTGCTCAGACACGTTCATCAGTTTCTTTTCCACGCTAAAACTGACTAAAGGCCAAAACCATGGCTTCGTCAACTTTTAAAGCTTGTATTATATAACCACATCCTTTTAAAATCCAGAACAAAGATTCCTGTTCTGTGCATCACTGTTTCTTTTACCTACACTGCTTTTTCGTTTGTGGGGCTTTGGGTATTTTTTTCGAAATCATTCGGAGATCTAGATGTATATGTCACATGGAAGTTACACATCTATATCTTTGCAGTGACCTGAGCAGCGTGTTCTTACCTTTCTCCTAAAAAACCATTTATTTCTACAGCTAAGAAAAAACCCACTATAACAATTTTACCTCATTTTTAAGATTAAACACCATGTACAGTTTTAAAACTGAACAGTTAAGAGCACACAAATCACATACATCTAGATATGCAGAAAACACTGAATAGAAGACCTAGTTATCTCTGGAGTTTTCTAACCCAAATAACTCTTACACCAGACTGATTATCACATTGAGATTTGACTGCAAATATCTGATTGCAAGTACCACAAGCTATTTGTAAACATTTATGGTTTTTATATGTAAAGATTTCTTTTCATATACATGCTAGTCCTCAATGTCTAAATTATTATGACCAAAGTCATTCAATAGAAACCCTTACAACATGTTTGCCCAATCATATGCAATATCAAAATAAGATTTGGTAAAGGCAGTACAGGAAATAAAGGAAATAAGATTACAGTAATTCAAACACTGAATAAAGAATGGAATGACTGTCTTAATTCAGGCAATTTGAATTATTAATGAACTGTTTGCATCTGTTAGAAAGATTTCCTCAACCATCTGTATCAGGAAATTGGGACCTCAACTTCTGAAAGGTCAGGTGCAACAAGCTGGAAAGAGCTGTGCTTTTCCGAGCCTACTTCTTTGACTCAAACAAAATTACCAGGAAATCCATCCTTCTAAGTGCATAACAAAGCACCACAGTAAAAGGAGTGGGATACTGAGATAGCAAGCTAAACACGTGGTTCCAAAATTATTCCCAAATACCTTAAGGAGATGGCATTTCTACCACTGAAATACTGTAGCAGCAGCAAAGCAACAGGCACGATGTCAGTTTTGTGTGTGTCTGTCATCATTAATATATAGTCCCAGCAACAAAGAGGCCCCATTTTCTCCTGCAGCTGGCACACTCACATTTCTGCTCCAAAAAGAATATTTGTTGTAAAAGCTCATAGGCTGCATCAGATTCAGTCACTCCATTAACCACTTTGAGAACAGAGAGAATGCTTTTAATTCATGAACAAATATTGACTTTATTTGTTCATTCTTCACACTGGAGAATTCTAAGACTTACAGCATGTAAAATCACTCAGAATATGTAAATAATCTGATTTACAGAGTAGTAGACCTTTACAATAATAATCTAATTTGTTCTCTTTACATAGCAAATTCTACTTAAAGAACTGCACTATTTGTCAATGTCCAAATTTGACTGAGACTTCCCATGAGAAATTATTGCCAACATGGCCAAAATAAACCACTACTCCTTCGCATTAGGTACCGCATCCCTTTAATCTTGCTTAATTATATCTTTTATTAAGTCTTTTATCTATTATTTTTGACCTGTCTGCATGCCATTCTTTTGGTAATTTGCCAGCATTTCTTACAGACAGTTACTTTCAGTTCAATGCCCTCCTTCCTCTTAATGTTACTCTTTCCTTTTAAAATGAAACCAATATTCAAGTCTTACTTCGTTTTGGAATAAATATTACAGAGAATGGGGTAAAGAAATAGAGGTGATCTCTCAGGGGTTCAAAATGTTGTCTTTGAAGCCCTGATGTTAAGATTTGCACTCAATGACCAGAGATTGTCTCTTCATACTACTATATCAGATGCTATTAGATAAAAGACAAGCAATTACAATATACACAGAGAGTACTGTAAGTAAGAATAAGCAACGACATTTAAAAGAAATCCAGTGCCAAACTTCAGAACTTCCCATACAAAAGTTAATAAATATCTCCTGTATATACATCTCACCTCCTGCTCAAACATGCTGTCATTGATGTAGGCCTACCAGTTGGTAAATGTACATCCAATGTACCGTAAAAGAGTTCCACTACCATCTGCACTAGAAAAAAATAATAATCAGTTTTTGTGATGCTTTAAAGTCAGCTGGCTAATGGATACATGGATAGCTTTCCCACCCATACCGTAAAAACCTAATACAGCTACAGGATCCTGCATGTTCAAGCATTGCAGCTTCTAAAATTATTTAAACAGAAATCTTGCAAGTAAGACCACCAGAAGATAAAGTGACAGATAGTATTAGCAGTCCAGCATCACTGGGGCTTAAAGCAACCACTTCCCTAATAGAGTTCCCCCTATCCCACTGCATCTTTTAAGCACGTATTAAATGACAGCAATTCTCATTATGCTCTTGGTAAACCTTTTCCATCAAATCAAGTATAGTATTCCCAACAGTTTCCAGTTTCAGGCTCCTCTTTTTTTAATAGCTGTTTTTCTTTCCAGCATTCAGCAGCCAGCTACAGATATCTCCAGCAATGTGCTCAGCATCCTTTTCTCTCAGCAGCAACGTTTAGCACATTGCATTGTCTTACTGACACTGCAGATAATTATTGTAGTTTTGCAGAGAGATCTTGACTGCAATGAGTTCCTGCTGTACTGATAGAGAGAGGACATGCAGCTCTCTCCAAATGCTGACTGCATGAGAAGGCAGAACCTTCCAAGACCTACCAGGGTCTTGGAATCCTGGTATTCCCTGCACTGAAAACCTGGCTCCTAACAAAGTTTGCCACATTATTCTATTAACATAGGGGACAGAGTGTATCTTCAACAAGTCTGCTGATGATACCAAACTGAGAGGGGTGACTGACAGTGCAGAGGACTGTGCCACCATCCAGCATGACCTGGACAGGCTGGGGAGCTGGGCAGAAAGGAACCTGATGAAGTTCAACAAGGGCAAATGTAGGGTCCTGCACCTGAGGAGGAAGAACCCCAGGCACCAATAGAGGTTAGGGGTGGATCTTCTGGAAAGCACTACTGAGGAGAAGAATCTGGGGGTCCTGGTGATAGTGAACTACCCATGAGCCAGCAAAGAGTCCTTGTGGCCAAGAAGGCCAATGGAATCCTGGGCTGTGCAGGGAAGAGAAATACCAGCAGGTGGAGGGAGGTTATTCTCTCCCTCTGCTCTGCGCTGGTGAGGCCATAAATGGAATACTGTGTCCAGTTCTGGGCTCCCAAGTTCAACAGAGACAGGGAATTGCTAGAGAGAGTCCAGCAAAGGGCAACAAAGATGATACAAGGATTGGAGCATCTCCCTGATGAGGAAAGGCTGAGAGAGCTGGACTCTTTAGCCTGGAGAAGAGAAGGCTGGAGGGAGACCTTATTAATGCTTCTAAGTATCTAAAGAATGGGTTGAAGGAGGATGAAGACAGACCTTTTTCAGTGGAGAATGAGGGGCAATGGGCACAAGCTGGAACTTGGGAAGTTCCACTCAAATCTGAGGACGAACTTTTTGGTGAGGGTGAGGGAGCCCTGGCAGAGGCTGCCCAGGGAGGGTGTGGAGTCCCCTTCTCTGGAGATCTTCAAGCCCCACCTGGATGCTCCTGAGTGATGTGCTCTGGGCAACCCTGCTTCAGCAGGGGAGTTGGACTTGATGGTCTCTAGAGGTGCCTTCCAACTTGGACAATTCCCTGATTCTTTGAACATCAACAGGAATCACACAGGTGAAGATTCACATTAGGTCCTGCATACATACATTTCCGATTTCAACAACTAATGCCAGCAAACCAAAGGTAAGAATAGTTCTCTAGCCAGGGATTAGTGAGAAAAAATTAATATATAAATTATTATGAATACATAAATAATTTGGCCATTCAAATAAGGCTTTAAGGAAGAAAAAGTTTCTGCAATGCTACTAATACAGATGGTTTTTAGCTTATAAACACCCACCTCTGCTTCAGCAGGTCGATTTACATGCACCAATCTTTGTAAGCTCAAGAGCTATAAACAGTTTTCTTGAAAACAAAGCAAATGTCCTCCATGCAGCCTACTTTTATAAAGATACCATAGCTAGCCTACCATAAAGATACCACAAAGCTTCGTGTATGGGTAAACATTCCAGAACACATTCCATTATCAAATTCTTAAAAAGATTTGAAAAACAAAACCAAAACCCAATGAGATTCTCAACTCTAGTAGTTTGGTGTTTCCTCACAAAAGCATGACTATGCTGTCAGTCCCCCCAAAAAATAATTTCTGACTCTGAAGAGTACTGCAGTATAGACAACCTAATGCTCCATAAACTAGTTCTAATCCAAAACTTTCAACTTTAAAGAAGGACCTTGTGTATTTCCCAATAAACATATTGCTTTCTAATTTTAAAGACCTATTTGGAAATCATTATGCAGCAACCTTTTCTCCTCAGTGGGATTCAACAACAGATTAGCAGCAGTTAAAAACCTGAGATTTGTACCCTGTGGTTAAGCAAAGGAAAAAGCCACGCTGGTTGCTAATATTTTGGTCAAATCTGACTTTAAAGAAAATAAGAAGCTTGGGACTACTGACTGTGATTTAAGTACTAGTCTACATGGGACAAGTTCAACCTTTGCAATAATAGGACAAATTTTTGATGACAGGTTCTAGAATCATTCTAAGACTTTCTGCAGGGGAACAGTTGGACATACAGAAGTCACGCTGCTAATCACTGCAGCCCTTTGTGAACTGGGTTCACACAGAAGTGAATCCGATTTCCTGCTGACATCTCTAGCAATTACATTTGGCTTTGTACATGGAACACCTGCAAGTACAATTTTACTGTGAGTATGGCTGAGCTGATTATTATTTAAGTTGAGCCCACAACATCTGTGAATCCTTGTGAGATTTTATAAAAAAGCCCATACACACAAACATTATGCTTTCTAAACACAAAAGAAAAATCCTTAAAAATTGTGAGCTTATGGTGAAGATGTCTGGAAAGCATTAACAGAAAAATCAAGCAATCTAGTAGTAATCTCCCTAAACAATACAAAAGAAATAAACAAGCAAAGCCGATTCTGTTGTTTACAAAAATACCTAGAAATAATTTTCATCTTTCTATCTATGTAACGGAAACCGGCTTCAAATTTCTCTTCCTTTCACATCTGTAAAGAGAACAGTAAAAGCAATGTTACTGTAGTCCTAAAAGTATTAAAGCCCTTTTTATTATGATGGATAGATTTCCTTTCCAGGATTTATTTCAGAAGGGAACAGATGTCTCCAAAGAAGCGATCCTCACTACGCAACCTCCTCTCTCCGGGCAAACAGCCTCTAGGCAAGCCCTAAGCACTAGAGGGCTGCCTCTAAGTGCAATTCTTTCTTGTCCTTGTGCCTGGCTGGGTTGAGCTGCTGGGCCTCCACACTGATGCAGGATCCATTTTTGGTTTTAAGGTTTGCAGTTTGGACCACTCTGATCCCTTTCCCTTGGAAAGCCCTTATGCAAATTGTCAAGTCTTTGGGACACACCTTGTCTTTCGTTCATCCTTACAAAAGTTACCAGGAATTACTCCGGCCCAATAGCAGCTAGAAAGTATGGAAAAGAGATAGGAGGAAAAAAAAAAGTACCTGATAAAGAATGAATGAACTGTAGGATAAATTAAATGCAAAAAAGTAATTAGAATTTTGTAGAAAGACAGCATTTCCCAAAGAAAGCAAACACAAGTATCCTCCCCCCCCCCAAAACAATCAGTACCCTACAGGATTCAATACAGCCTGCACTAAAAAAGCACAAAGTGATGCAAGAAAGTTGAGATAATTCTTCACGTAAGTGACAGGAGAGCTAAAACATGCGTAAAGCCTGTGGGAAAGAGCAGATCTGTTCCCCCTTCCCCTTCAGGTCTTGCAATCACTCAGAACTGTTCGCTTACATCCCCGGACAAATGTTTAGATTCTGGTCCTGTCTGTGGCTCTTCCTCCCAGGCCCCTGAGATTTTGACACAACATTTTTTCCCTCTCTGTCCCACTGCCTTGCCATGTGTTCTTGCCAGCCTAAAGACAGACAAGACAGACTTTTTTTGGAGCAGAGACAGCTTTCTTTTTTTTATTTTTTTTTTTTAACACTGGTGAAAATTACTAGTCTCTAAAAGATCTAACTATTAATAAAGTGCCCAGAACCAGGATTTTGGCATGGCTCAATATTGCAAATACATTTAGGGTGAAGTTTTAAGTCTAAAACATGCAAGATTATGTCTTCTGTGAACTCCTGTGGAATGCTCTGTATGAAATTATTTTCTCAGATCAGTAATAGGTTCAAAATACTGAAACATTGCCTCAAAAGTGGAAAATTTTCACCTTAGCATCTGCCCCCTCCATCTTTATTTTAGCTCAAAGTTAAGCTCAATTTGAAACAATCACATTTTGATTTTAGGAGTGTTCTTCTCCAGAAAGTAACTGAAAAAAAATATTTTTAATGAAAACCCTAAATATTTGACATTGAAAATATAAAAATGTAAAATTACATTAATTTTGGTTCAAAATTGTTTTGTCCTAAGGAGGGAGATTAATGAAATACAATCCTATTTGGCAAATGATTTTCTTTTCAATTAATCCATATTTTGACAATCATATAGAGAAAAAAATCATCAGGAAGCTCTGTTTCCTTTATCTACAATATTCTTCAGTAGCAACTGATGACAATTCAGAATTTGCATAATCTGATTTTTAATGTACACAGAGGTTTCATCCTCTTAGGGAGAAAAAAATAAAATTATTTGCCTGGAATGAAGAAGTGATACAAAGGTTCTAACACTGCTTATCCAGTGGCACTTGCCTTGATATGGTAGGCAAGTGATAACCAAATGGGGCTCCCAGCTAAGCATGGTATATTGATATTTGGCTCAAAGTCATTCAGTCTGCACTTTCCCTACTCCCTCTCTAATGATTTGACTTTTGGCTTCTACATGAGCAGCCAAGGCAAGGACCTGGATTCAAAGTGAAATGGTAATTGCTGCTTTTCTCAGCCGTGTAAAGGCTGGTAAGACAGAGCTATCAGGTACCAGGTCATCATCGCCTAAAAAGTCAAATATTTGGACCAACAGACCTAGTTTAGATTCAAACTTCACATACAAAATTAGCAATACAATTCCACTTTTATACTGCAGGGATACTAATGACATTGTTATAACTGCAATTATACAGTTTGCTTTATTGCACACAAGTTCCCTGCATATTAAATTTCCTTACTGAGCAATAATATATTTAGTTTATTCAACAATGTATGCACCACCAGTCTTCTTACTAGTTGGTGTTATTACAGCTGCCAACCACTTGGACTAGTAGTAAACATCATCATTTTAATGGGTGGGAATTCAGGATTTACTGTAGATGTCAAATAATTACCATAAAAAAACAACTGTAGCATACTAATGAGCCACATTACTACTGGCTCTTCTCAGCGTTTGGTTACTCACAATCAATTACCTTCATTTAGGTTGAACATCAGGATTGCTCAGCACCAACTCTGTTAAGAAGACACTGTACCTGCCTGAATTAAGCAACTTCAACTTTGCAGAACTCACCTAAGAATTAAGTTAAAACAACTTAGCGTATTTGCAGATTAATGAAGGAATTGTCCCCCAATCAGGTTTCACCATACATTAGAATATTAAAGGCCTTAGTGGCCTCTCCATACTCATACGATGATAGGAAATTCAGTTTGGAAGGGACCTCAGGAGACCTGTAGTCCAAACTCTGGCTCAATGTAGGGTCAGCAGTGAGGTCAGACTAGGTTATTCAGGGCTGTATCAAGTCTCAATTCCTGTCATTAATGAGAAAAAGGATAAATGTAAGTGTATTTAGCCCACACATACAAACACTCTTTGAGCTAGCACAGTAGAGGCAAACCTCAGTGCCAGGAGCACAGTGCAGAAAAATCTAAGCCGGATCCACATGATCCAGGTTGATCCAGAAAGCCTTCTATGGGCTGAGCTGACTAGTTTCAGCACAGCTTACAATGAAATGACGCCAATATTTCTGGTCTCCAAGCTAGGAAGCATGCAGAGAACTGGGACGTTTGTTCCTCTTCCTTAAAACTATTAGCTAAGGTCATCAAGAAAAGTGCTTGTCCATTTCTTTCACATTTATGAATAAAACAAAAGTACAATTTCTTTAGGAAAAAACATGCAGCTAAACCAGCCTCTTTCCTTGGCCAGGTTCTTCATGCACTGTTACATAAAAAGACCAGGACACAGACAGAAAAAACCCCAAACATGTCTGAACAAGATATAAGGTTAGTGCTTGATGTTTCAAGCTCTCTTTAGTCCTCTCTTGTTTCTGCATAAGTAAGATTAGTGTTTCTCAATCATCAGTTAGAGCCATATAATAAAAAATTACTGAGGAATAAGTAAACATCATTTTCACCAAATAAAAGTTAATACAAGAATCGTAACAATCTAATATTTGAAACATTTTAGAGCAGTCTGTGTGTAAAACATCTAAATATATAACTTTTTTCCCTTACAGGTTGAAAGAAATTAGATTTCCTAAAACAGATGCAGAAGTAAATTTTGATGTGTATAGTGCACAAATAATAATGGTGCTGATCGAGAATAGCAGATACAGGACTTTGCTGGTAAGGAATAAATATAAGAGCTAAAGTTGCAGAAGAGGCAGGAGGGATAGATCTTCATGTTTTTTGCTGCAGTTCACAAGATTAAAATTTAAGCAACCCAGAGTAAAAATGAGCAAAATATATATTCAAATATTTCTGGCTGTTCAAATTTAGTCTCCTGTTAAAGCTCTATTAAGAACCTTTCAGAGGCAAACAATGGGCTTTTCAAAAATAAGACAGCAAATCTCTGATAAAAAGAGTCAACTTTGACTCAAACAAGTTAAGATTATTAAACATCTTTTTCATAACTGAAAGCATGAAAGAATTTTTTCTTCTTTAAAATGTAAAAATTCATACATAGCTCAGTCAATAAATATCAATAGATTTAAGAGAAAGCATTTAGTAATTTTCTATTTTAAATTGGTTCATACATGTCTGAAATAATCTAACTGCATTTCACTATTTTTATATTTAAAATAACAAAGTTCCTTTGTATATACATTTTTAGGTGACTGCCGATTCTAAGAAGTAATTATATTTCACATAGATGGAGTTATAAAAGAAGTTACATAATGAAGACACCTTGACTAGAAACTGAAGGTAAAGTCCTTTCTGCTTTTATTAAGTCGGTACAACAAACCTCTACCTTAACACAGTAAAATAAGAGAATCCACCAAACCAAACTATGGGCTCAGAAACTACAGCCAAGAAATTGCTTCAGGGCAGCTGCTATGTCAGCCTACTGGCTGGAAAACCACCAAGCCTCTGAGCCTCCCCTGAAGCATTTTAAAACCAGAGGCAGAGAAGACAAGAAATAGCAAAGTAGAGCATCAGCTGCAGGACAGGGGCTGAGCACTCTCCAGTAATTTCACTTTCTGATTAATTTTTAGACTAAGCATCTACATGCATCCTGTCACTAGAGGCTAAAAAGTTATTACGCGAAGTTATTCGCGACCATCTTTTTCCTGTTGAAGGCAGCAGGAAACAACTTCCATCAGTGTTAATGGAGGCAAGAAGAACAGCTGCTGCTATTATTGCTAAATCTCTTCAGCACTCAGTTCTTGGCCCACTTCTTAGAAGAAAGCGTTGAAGAAAATTGCACAGATTCTGCTCAGGTTTACTACCACACTGGCTTCTAACCAATTTGAGGTCCATGAGAAGCTTTCCCCTGTTGTGACCTGTTTGCTACCTGCAATCTATGAGAACAGAATGCAGTCCATGAAAGGATCACAAAACTTGAATAAAAAAATAACACCTTCCTTTCAACACACATTCATAGACATGATAAAATGGGAGAGAGGAATGAAGACATAAAAAATACTCAAGTTTGAGTCCCATGTTTTAGTAAAGAAAAGCCTTTGTGATTAGGTTACAAAATTGCATATATGGATTTTTCTTTCTGATAAAGTAACATGACTCTTGGCTTTTTATTTTTACTTTTCTGTAATGAGTAAGATCACTTTAGATTAAAGAAGGTGCTGAAACACTACAATAAAGAGTGATGTCTGCAGGTTTATAGCATACATAAAAATGCCTGTGTAGCATGTACTGTATGATCCCTCATACAAACAAAGCAAGAAACAGAAGACATTTGAGCCTGAGAAACCAAACTTCTGACACTGCCCAGGTCCTTCAGCAGGATGTGTGCCAGACAGTAATATTAAGCTTTGTATACTTTAGGAGAAATTGTTCCACCCCAACAGAGACCTTCAAGTAAGGCTGTGTATTATACACATGAAGCTAAGTAGTGGAAGAGGTGCCATATTTTCCATGAACAAAACCTTAAATATCTTCTTTACTTGCAACTTCCAATGTAGTTTTTCTATATGCAATTCATTTTGGACTCTAGATCGTTTTTACTCCTATTGCACACAATACTACTAAAGTCACTTCCCTTGGCATACAAAAATGTCCTAAATTTCCCCACTCAGTTCCTTTGAATTCTTACATGTCAAAAATTCATGCAAAGAAACCCATGTCTAGAATACAAACTGTGGAATTAGATAATTGTGAAAAAACTCAACTGCACTCTCCCAAGTCTAAGCCTACCAGCTGAAACTGGCATGCAACTAGAAAGGAACCGATGGAAGGAGCCTGGAATGATAGATTCCATCCTATCCCAGAAGCATTTACTGGCGCAACTTGTAAAAGGGTTGAGACTGGCTTGCGAGCATTAGGCAGAGACAGCACCACCTCTGTAGTTGAGGCATTCCTGTTCCTACCATTACATGTTGTTATTGTAATTTTATGGATCTTTTATGAGGTCGTGCCCCTCCCACAGTAAAGCAATGAAAGCGTATTAGTTAGGGTAGCAACTGAATATACTATTAAGAGGCATTGGGGGCATAGAGGGTCCCCCTATGTTCCTCAAGTTAATTCCCTTTAGTTTAGCAAAACCAAGTTATGCACCAGGTCACATAATAATATTATTATTATTACTATCACTATAACTTCTTTTATTTTTGCATAACATTATATATATGCACTCCTTACATTGTTCAGACTCCAATTATACAAGTTGATTCAGAGAGACTGTACAGAAATCAAGTGTACCACATGTAATTATTACTACGCTATGCCTAAAAGATTTAAAGGTTATTTTAAATGGTCAAAATCACTCAACTCACCCCACAAACAACAAGAAGCACAGATTTTCTGGAAGTTGTCAGTAATTGTGCAACATTTTTGCATTTTACTTGTAGAAATGGGAAGTAAAGAAGGACCTCTCTAGGTAACTAGCACTCTCACAGTTTCTATGGATGCAATTAGTATCTCAAGACAGCTACACAATTGCTCAGTCCGAAACAAGCCTGTAAAATCTTAAAACCTAACATACTATTTTTTACATTCGTTATTTTATCCTCCTGAAAAGGTTACATTAACACAAACTGGGACTAGTGTCTAAATTAACAGACACAATAAACCTAAAAAAAGGCAACTGCCTTGGCAATAAAAGAGGTATATTTTTTTTCTAAGTAACTCACTAAACTATAGCAAAAAAAAGTTACAGCACTTGAAAAGAGGAGTTTTGACTTCACAATACACTTTGGAGGAGAAATTGCCTCTTGCTATGTAGCTTACTAGTGTTGATGAAAGCCTACAACACAGTATAAAATCTTTTCAAGGTCATGTCTTTCAAGCATGTGAAAAGCAAGCTGGTTAAATTCAATTATCTGTTTAATGCCATCTTAGTTCCAAACAACTCACATTTTATATCCAAAAAGTTTTAAGATAGGCCTTAAAAAGTATTTAAAGGAAAATAAATTCAATTCCAGGGGAATTGCTAATGCTGAGAGAGTCAGTGATTTTTTTAAGTCAACTCCAACCTCGCCTATTCATACTCTAATAGTTGAACTGCAACAGCAGGATGAAAACTAGACACTACCAGATCCACACAACATGTAGACAAGATTTCAATCAAATCAGAAACATCATAAAATCAAACGGAAGGTTTTAGATATCTCACGTACCACAGGCCAGGAACAGGAACGAAGTGGTATTACAGCCTTTTAAACTAGAGAGAACACAAAAACCCCCTTCTCCACAGCTTGGTTATCTGCAAACAGCTTTTAAGAATTCAGCTAAGGAAAATATTCTTGCAAACACAGCCAGTCCTACAAAGATACAAAAAGCATTGCCAAATACAAACTTAAGGAACTACTGCAGTAAAGCAATTTTTTTGTCTATGTAGAATCTTGCTAGAAATCAGAAGGAGCTACAGAGGTAAGGATCTGAGCAGCAGAAGCAATTTTTTTCATGATGTAAGGGATTGAAAGCATTTTTTTCCCGTTGTCTACTCCCCAGTTAACTCTACTAAAAATATGCAGGACAGATGGATGTAACTTCCAAAACATTCTTTGTGCATCACATTGGTCAACATTGCTCTGTATCAAATACCTTCAAGGTATCTTGAAGATAAAAAAACTCCAAAACATTATGGCCAGGATGAGCAATTGCCTTTCTAACTGAAATGGCTCAAACCTCAAACAGCACGTAAATACCCTAGAAAAACATTAATTAATGACCAAAAGTCTTTCCCACAGAAGATATGACTGTGAAGAGACCTTCACAAGGAAGAAAAATACAGAAGATGTCCATATATGTCCAGCAGTGCCTGTAAAAAAATATTCTATTAAGGAAAATTTCTTTTCCACTGTGCTGCCTGGCATTGAGCCTAATTACTGTGGTAAAGAAAAATGGATGAAAAATTATCTGCACAGCTTTAACTCTCTATAATCTCTTTCTAACTTGAAAATTATATTTTTTCTCAACAAATGTTAATTTCTTTGCCAAAAAAAAAAATCTAGGATTGCTGAGAGGTTAATGAGATATATTTTAAGTAATATTTTAATATATTTCATTATAGCAAGACAGTAATTACATTTTATTAATAAGGAAGCAGTAAATCCAAAGTTATGCTTTTTATGGACCTATTCCCCTAAACATTTCCAGTCATTTTATAATAATTACCAAGTCCCTACCCAAATAAAATTCTGAGTGGAAATCACTTCATATTCAGCTCCTACAGTGTTTGCTTCTGACTCCAGAAAACTGATTTAATGGTTAAGACACTAAGTAACCTGAGCTGCTTTAATTGTCAACTCTGCATTTTGTGGGTTTGGTTTTCCTGAAAATAAAAGAGAGACTCTCAAGAGTCTCTAACCCCTCTATACTGCACTTCTTATTTCTTAGCATGAACATGCTGCTATGCCTATTCCAATGATTATCTGCTGACTTGAGCACACAGACAGTTCTATAATTTAACATTAAGCCTCTTTAACAGATGGTTCAAACAAGGCTCCTAAGTGTTTTGCCCATCATAATAGAGCAGAGACATGAATGGAAGAAAATGATGCTATAAATTGTGCAAGCACACCCACAGAATTTAAAAAACCTTTGCTGTGCTCAGTTAAGTCTAACAGCAGGTGGATGACCAAGTAAGCAAGTCTTTGAATCTAGCATCTCATCAGTTTAGCAACTCTGACATCAAACTCTTTTTTCCCCTTAAAATGAGACAATAGTTAACAGAGCTACATAAATTTCTATTAGAACTTCTGATATAAGCTTGAGATATAATTAACAAATTGACAGCTTTACTTAAAGGAATTCACCTCGAGGGATGTTGCAGGATATCAAGTTGTACTTGTCTCTGCTGGGAAAGAGTAACAGCAGTTCTGAAATTACATGCTTGTTCTGTATCCTGTCAGCATTCTATTTTATTAAATCTGCCACTGAGAAACAGACACTATGTTTGGTTTTTCCTGACAACAGTTCAATGGGGAAAGGCAAGAACCTTGAAGAGAGTTCAAGAAGGCTTAATTGCTTGACAAATTGGGACGCTACAGGACTCACCCTGCATGCAAAGTAGCAGATGGCCAAAATACCTATAAATTTCAGTAAGCTTAGGACTGTTGCCTAAATTCATATTCCTATTACACTGCACAATGACAATACTTTCTGGGAGGAGGTCAGCACCTTCACAGAACAAGGGGCACACAACAGATGTCAGAAGCATTACTGCCTGTGCCCACCTCCTAAAGGTTAGCTATGAAATGAGCAAGGTACCCACTCCGTTATCCAGGAGTTGTAGATTCTGTTTCCTAGCATGAAAAAGTCTACAGAAGGTAGTCTTCTAGTAGAGCTGCAAAGCAAGGGAAAGAACGTTAAAAAAAGGACCCTTGGAGAAAAGCAAAAGTGTTTTTTCCTGCCAGAAGTTAATTGTTTTCTCTTTGGATTGATAAATATTAGCTATAACTACTAAAGGTCTTTCATGACAATATTTAACGTTTTATTCTTGGTGCAATCTGATGAGAAAACATCATGACATATTTTCTTTACTTATAGTGACCTATGTATGGAATACTTTTAGCTAGGAAACCATTTTAAGCATTTACTCGACTTTCACTTCCATCCCAACCCATTTTGCTTAAGGAAGCCTTAAACAGCTTCCTTAAGTCATCAAAACTCAAGATTTGCCTTCAACACGACTATGACATGCCCATATTCACAAGCACCATTCATAATAAATCCACAACTAAATGTATTTCTCCTTACTCCCAGGTTTCAGGAGCATGGCTTTTTCTCCCATTGTTAGATGTAAGTTACGTCGTTATTTATATGGATTAGCTGCATTAATGCTGTGACCCTTATACGCTGGGATGCTAAGTAGCTCATTATCTTCTCCCTCCTTTCCATTACCCTTCTTCAATACAAGTTGTTGTCTTTTTTCCACTGCCCCACTCCCTGACCTTTCAGACCTATTGATTCTTTAACATTTCAGGAGACAGCTGTAAAATTTGTAGTAGGCTATTAGTTGTCTTATTGCATCTTAAGAAATTGATGATTCTGTTGTTGTGAAATCAAACATAATCAGATACATATTTTCTTCTTGTAGCTTTAAGTAACCATTAACACATTGTAAAGGCTACATAGTTAAATCAGTGGCTCCATTTCTGAATCACAGCAAGAAATGGCATTGGGTTAGAAGCAGTCAAGACAACAGAATGACTGGTTACTATGGATAGATTTTCTTACTTTACTCTTCCCCAGCTTTTACTGGTTTACTCAATCTGGTTTTACTCAATCAATTTGAGGGAATGAACAGATGAGAGTACAACTTTCCCACCATTCTTAACAGCGTATTACTAAGGCAAACAGTAATTGACCTGTGGAGTAATCATCTTAGACCGTGCTTATTAATCTGCACCTCTCTCAAAATGAATTTTGAGAAGGGCATGAGCAAGACAGAAAGCAGAATCAAGCAGACTTAGTGCATTTTTTCCTACCTTGCAAGTAAATTCTCAGGAGCAGAATACAAAGAATCAACGAACCAGCTATTCAAAGGAGCTATCTCACTATTACAGACCATAGTGTAAGGTATGTACATTAGACTGCAGAGATAAAATTGTTCTGTACGGTTGTGGGTAGGATTAAGTATCATCGAGGAGATAATGAGCACTTTCTGTTCTTGCTGAGTATCATTTTGTACAAAATAGCAATGGAAAGGATTTTCCTCATTAACGAATCATGATGGGGGAAAGAATGAAACTTAAGACAGCTAATTTTTCCAGGATTATAATGTTCTTCATTTTTAGGTCATTTGAGTTCCATATTAATTAATAGAAAGATGGAGGCTTTAAAATCCCCCTGATCCCTCTCTCATTGTATATGTAATTGTAAAAGCTACCTTGCTGTAATAAAAAATTAATCTCTGTACTTATTATGGGATCATAGACTTGTAGTGATGGATGACCATGTGTCAGAGCACATTATCCAGTACTCAGTGTAATATCACTGAGTCATCATCTGGAATGGGAAAGCACAAGTCCAGAATCTTAGCTAGACTACATCTTCTTGTTTGTTTGTTTGTTTGTTTTAAATGTACTTGCTAAAGTAGCTTCTGTGTCATACCATATACAGAGATACTTGACATGCTAATTGAGCAGTCATATCTCATTGAATAATTCTGCATATGTACAAATACACAGAACTGTAACTATCTTCTGAAACTTGCCTTAAGGGCAAGTTACAGGAAGAATTCATTATGCCCAGAACAGTAGTACAGTTGTACATGGGCATGAATGTTGTGCAGATTTTAACAAAAAAGGCTGGAGAGATATTACTTCATTGCAGTAGGTATGACAGTACTTACTTTGTAATGCAGTAATGACAGAAATCAGAACACTTGTTAACTTATCTGAAAATATACTGATGCAGTTTATTTCATCTGCAGACAAAAAATTTGGCACGTATCTTTATTCAGCTGGTGTTCAAATATAACTTCCAATCCGGCTTTTTTATTCTTCCTTTCTGTGCTGTGTGGTCCAGGACACAGGTCCAGGACAATCTACAAATACATCTGGAAGATACATTTATCTATTTACAATAGCTACTTATAAGTATTTCTAGATTAAAAACAAAATAAAAAAAACATACTAGACTGAAAAAGTGTGTCAGTTAGCAACTTTCCCTAAAAAGAAGTAAAAAGAAGCAAAGACTCGATTCCCAAGTTCTCAGAAGTCTGGGTGGGAAGCTATAGAAAAATCTAAGCTCAAAATGACTGCATTCACTCAATTGAAGATTCCTAAATCTTTCCTTAAGAACAATCTTCATGCAGAAAGATAAATACAGTTCTTTCAAATACCCTACCTCTCAAAAGCTCATCACCTTGGTCATGGAAATTACAATGTGCAGGTCAGCCAACTTAAAAGTCTTAAAATAAGAACTCCTTTTAATCTTTACAGAACGACTAAAGAAACACTATCTTCTGGGTCCTTTTATCTGAAGGGAAACTGTCAGTGCTACTGACAAGCTTGAAAAGAGGAATGCACATAAATTTCCAAACAAAAATTATACAATATAACCAATGCACTAGCAGATATATATACGTATGCAAAGGTACATATATTCTCAGCAAGTCATGCAACTTACATGAAGACGTCTTCTGGAAAGAGGGAAAAAACCCAAACCTAAACAAAAAAAAAAAACCCTCAAAAGTTTAATTTATGTTATGTATCTAATTGCATATGTGTATTCCACAGCAGTATGCATAAATCAGTCTCTCACACACACTACTGATACAGACTGTGCGAATCTCCCATACTTATCAAAAGAGAAAACAAAGTGCAAATTGTACCATCTTATTTGTTGATTTTTAGGAAAAGGAAGGTATATAGTGGAAAATCCCAGTGTTTGGATCAAAACAGTCCAAATCAGCATCACATTAGTATCAATGGGCTAGTGCTGCTTAAATTATGCATGTATACCCTTTACAGAATACATTCCCTTCATCCCATCCAACACAAAATGATGTTTCACTTACACTTCATTGTGTCCTCTTTTGTAGGTCCCCTCTTACGTTAGTTAAATGAAAAAAAAAAAAGTTTTTGAAGTTCTAACTAAGCAATTTAACACGTGCAGTGCTTATCCAAACTGAGTTATGTATGAAGTTATTTTACTTTCTCAATAATTACCAAGTAGAAAATACAGACAGCAAATATTTATTTTTAGAGAAAGATCATAACATAATGTGAATCCAAAAATAAAGGTATGAAATTCACATCTTCAAGCTTCACTACTGCTGGACATTATTCATCTAACAGTCTTAACGACGACATGTGGGGGAGTAACTGTAACCAATAAAAGGTACCCATGGTTATTCACAGTCTGCAAAAGCAAATATGCTTTGCTGGGGAACAACAGCCATCTGAACGACCTATGCAGTGCTTTTGTATTAAGGGTAAAGAAATCAACAGTAAGGCATTTACTGTCATATAAGGGAACACAGGAAACGCAAACTCATTATTTCTTACCATTATTCCACAAAATTTCAGTATCTATAATCTAACGAGTATCAGTCTGTAAGGACCAAAACCCCACTGATTTCTGTAGTATTTTATGCTTGCTATCGTAGTTCACCTAAGCAGACAAGACAAGAGTAGCTAACTGTTTGGAAACTGCAACTTTTCTTGCTTTTTACATCAGAAATTATGTATCTGCTTTAGTCTTTAAGTAACATATCGACATCCACCTGACATCAAGAAGAAGGAGCGAAGACAGTCAGTCAATAAACAAATTCTCCACTTTTAAAATGAAAGAATTATGTTAGGCATTTCATAGCACTAGCATGTCTTGCTAAGGCCCCAACTCTGCGAAGAGCTGACAGTCATTTAACTGTGCTAGATGTTGTAATTGCAATCTGTTACGAGTGATTAGTTTCTGGACAAAACCTATTCAAAGCAAATCTGTTCTATGTTTAAGCATACTCAGGATGAGCATCAGTGGTTTAAACGTCATCTGAGATAAGACACAGCCAAATGTGTTGTGCTCTTCTTCCCCTATAAATATATCCAAGAAGTTTTGTGGGCCTAAGAGGGCAGACTGATCTCTATAATGGCTTTATTTTCACTCAGATTTACATAGCTGAAATGAACTGCACACTGAAGTACTTACGTCTTTCCACTAACCATAAAGATTGTGCAGATGATTAGCTCAGATGCTATGTAGACTGTGTTTATACTGTGGTTGCACAAAGCTAGACAAGTCTAATACCCCTCATGGGAGCATAACCTGTGTGTTCTCCTTGGCCTTTGAAACAGCTTTGAGCTATTCTATTTTGAACTTTCTGCCAGAACACCTGTTTCTTTGTTCTTGTTCTCTTGAAGATTCTAGCAGAAAAGGTCATTTGTACTAACAAAGCCATGCCAGCTTTAAAATTTTAATCATAATTAAACTGTAGAAAAACACTGTAATGAACAGACAAACAGATGAGTATTTAAAGAATTTTACAGAAAGTACTTCTAGTTAAGAATAGTCAAAGTTAACAGTTTTCGTATAAGAGGACAGCACAAGGCCTCATGCAACTCAAACACTTAAAATAAAGCTAAACTATGCATATGCTTTCTAACTATCATGTAGAAATTGGTATATTTTCCACAGATAGTAACTCAACATTTCTGATGGCAGGAGAGAACAAGATTAAAAAATGTCACACAGAGACATCACACAGGGAGAGAATCCAGATCTCCCAGTTCCTAAATCTTACATTCAGTGCATTAAGCCTCTTCAGTTTTTTTCAGGGAGCATAGTTTAATACAAAGACAACCTAAATTACCTGCATTTCATCCCCAAAAACTTACTTAAAATTAGATGTCACCATTTTTTACACTAAGAACTAAGAACTAAGAGTAAGAATGAAGGCTCCATACCGAAATAAGAGAAAAAAAGCTGAAACTATTAAAATGATTTTGCTTTTGTCTGAAAAACAACGGATTTTTTTCAGAAGTCAGATTTATAGCAAAGGAGAATGAGGAATTCTGGAGTGAACAGTGAAGCAGAAATAATATCTGAAAACAGCAAAATCTTTTTTACTTTTTACTAAAGAAAAGAAAGCATGCTACATAGAATGCTATCTTAATTAGGGATTAGAAATAGGAAGCTTTAATGTAAATTCCACTTTTATATAGAGACAGATCAAACAATAACTAAAATCTTCCAGTTCCATGATGCGCCACCATTAAAGAGAGAAAAGGTGTAATATGTCTTAGGGAAAAATACTCCTCTGGTAACATGACACTTGAACATGCTTGCAGCTCTAATTTTAAAACAATACTCCCTAGACATTAGAACAAATAAGGACAGTTTTAACCTTATCTCTCTTTTTTTTTTTCAAAGTCCAGCAACTAAGCATATGTCTTATTTCTCCGTGTGTTCTATAACTCCGCTCTAGCATGTTTGTTACTCTCTCTCAACTTTTCTTATAAAAGATGAAAGAGATTTGTCACACAAGGAGTAGCTCCCTACTATAATGGAAAGCCACAGACACTTCAATGATCACCTAAATCTTAGAGGTCACAAATATGGTCAAGCAACAAACACTTTTACAAGTATTTATGACTTTTAATCTTTTATAAATTCTTCTGGTTCGGAAAGCTGGAGTGCAACACCTGCTTATATTTAGGTTTTTTTCTTGTCTAACTACTTGACTTTGAAAGCAAAAGTCAGATTTAGGTCAGATGCTAATTTATTATGTCCTTTATTTAAAACTTCATATAAAGAAGTCATCAAAACAGTCCAGGAGAGAAACCCAGTCAAAAGAAACTCTATTTTGGAATGCAGATCTCTGATAAACAAATAGCATGCATCGAAACAGACGATACCTGCACACTGAAGTCATTCAGAACTACCTGCCCATCCCTCAGATGCACTTTCTCCAGTTTCAGACTTGCATGAAACCTTGAAAGCAGAATCTTCTTACTTTTAAAAAGTACTATCGTTCCAAAGGTTTCTACACTATCTTTTTAGCTAGTTTGCAGCCAAACACTAGCAAAATACGCGCTAAGCCAGAATTGCCTCTATCTTCAGGCAAAAATATTTGTAGTCTCCACTGGAGCCCAACTACCTCATAGAAGAATAGACGAGTACAATCCTTAGAAAAATGCAGACATCGCTACAGTACTTTCTAATAGCAAACAAAAACATAGTGCAGAAAGCAATTAGTGTTCTTCACCTGTTCCTGAAGCCCTTGCTGTTGCGAGAAGGGCCATGGATTCCTGAGTGATTTAAATCTTCATGAGAATGAGAAATGTAACTGGGAAAAAAAATTAAATCTATTATGTACAGCGCTCCCAGGTCACAGTTATGCCCAAGAAGAAATTAAGTACTTGCCAAAATTCTTCAGAGCCAGAGAAAACAAACTATAGTCAATATGTCCATTTAATAAGACCCAAATCCCTCTCTATTTTGTCATAATTTATTCAGGCTACACCACTGCAGCACAGAGGCGAGATGTTGGGATGAAGCTTCGATTTGCAATGGGGTTGGACTGCTACTTCTACCAAAGTCTTAACACAACAACTGATTCTTCCACGGTCAGTTGTTCTTGTTCCAGTCTCAGTAGCCCTTCCCTCTAGCATCTATAGCATATAGCGATCCTTTACATGTACAACATAGGCTACCTTTTTTTTTTTGGTAGGGAGAAATATGATAACAAACAAAACCACCCAAGTACAGGTTATCATTTATTCCTGCTTTACTAAACAAATTATTAGGGTATTTTTTTGTAACAGCAGAATCTGAAAAAACTAATAAGCACTAAAATGTTTCCTTGGTTTGAAAAAGTCTGTGCACAAAAGTCAGCTTGCAAGAGAAAATTTAAAAAAACTAAGCCATTTATTTGGGGCTGTAAAGTACAACTTTGTTTTTAAAAATTTAATCAGGTCAACAATACTAGTAGAAGTTTCTTAAAAATTAGTTACTTCTTACAAATTTTATTCTACATACCTGTAGATATTTCTATCTAGGAGACCAGTAGGAATTGTTTTCTGCAGATCATAGTTTATATATGTCATCCATTAGCAACTTAAACTTTTGAAGTTATGAACAATATTTCTGTACAGTCTTAAAGATCTAATAGTACTTTTTTATGCAAAAGTATTATTTTATATTTTATAAGGAACACAACATCAATTAAAATAAATAACACCTTTCATGTCTTGAATCACTAAAAGCTACAGGGATTCACATGGTATTTTTCAGAGTAACAGAGCACAAGTCTGATGCTCATAGCTCCATTAGAAACATTTATATGCAAAACACTGCTTTTTCCAATCATGAATTTCTTTTGAGATTCATTATTGCCCTATAGTACTTTTATCTGAAAAGAGACTCCAGGGAGATGACACTTTCCTTGGTTAGCATTGTTGTAGCTGACAGAATGCATAAAAGACAAACCACTGCTTCTCCAGCTTTCAGCCTGAGCCAATCAAATGCAAAAATTCTCAGCCTCTTCTAATCTTGAATTCTGGATTTTGAAGTTTACAGAATAATTGTAGCTTTCGAGCACAGAATCATTTTGTCACATAGCCCATTCTAGCTCACGTAAATGCTACTGGTGCCCTAAATAACATTATTAAAAACCCCACTTGTTCTTTGCATTGTAGACATGTCAGCCTGATTAAAAATGATTGCATACTGTTAGCATTAATGCACATTTCTCTATGAAGAAATGATCCCTGAAGGCACCTTGCACTTACCTTCCTATCAAAAAATAATTTATACCTGGAAATGTTTTTTTCTTCTCTCTCAAGCTGGTATTATAGGCCCCTCCCTGGATTCCTGGGCCCTGCTGTGTTAAACACTAGTACAAAAAGACAATCTCTGCACTGAAGAGCTTACAGAATCTTTCATTTTATTTTTAGACAACAACACAGAGTGACTGGAAAGTACAAGTAACAAGATGATTTCAAACATCACGATAAGCACTGTTTAATCACTGCAAAGGTTTTACAGATATCCCCATAAATGAGAGTTTCAAAGGATGGACTTGAAGGGAAGGAAGGTGACCTCAAGGGATGTTTAAAAGCAGCCTCTTCTAAACACAAGGGAAGGTAAGACAAAAAAGGCTTGTAAGAAAGCTTGATAAATAAACAACTAAGACATTTCGACTACTCATCTATAGTTCAGAATAAAAACTAACAGCGAGTGAGACAACAGATAAGGCAGCACAGACCACAGCTAAGCAGCTTTGTTTGGAACTGTCTGGAAAGCTGCTTCACAAGTAAACCTAAGAGGTGTGTAGGGAACCCATGCAAGGTGCCCAGCTAAAGAACCAAGCAGATGATGTGAGCAGCAGAGTGCTGCATCAATGTTAACTGTACAAAACTGGATGCAAGGTTCATCGAGAAGGGTGATGAGTTCCTCAGAGTGAGGAAGAAGTCTGAGATTTGGAAAGCTTTTTTGAGGGTTCTGTTTCTGGCTTTGCTCCAGTTCCATGCAACTGGGAGAGAAGAAAAGACAGCGTTGAACAGACAGTGTAATCTGGCCCAACTCTGCAAATAATATAGACACCTGAGCAGGCATCAGTTCAAGCTAATGCAGCCATACGGTGTGGCTCAGCCCGGGACACAAAGAAACTGAGTTCCCTTAACACAGCACCGGGGGTGAGCTAACAACCTCTGCCTCTCCACAAGCTCTACCACCTTCCCAACAGTCTTCCCCATCCAGTGCCAGCTCAGCAATTCTGTGCTGCACTCCATCGCTCTACGTTATGCACCAACAACCAACCATGTCCAACAGCAACTGGAGCCATCTGTTTCCCCTTTCCAGGCGCCCACTGAAAACATTTCTGACATCAGCACTGTCTCCATAGCACCTAGAACACTTAAGTGAATTTTTCCAGTATTAAAGCAAACCAGAGCAGAAAACTGGACAGACTTAAATTCAAGATGACATTTAATAATTTAATAAACTACTCCAAATGGCAAGGAGTAACTAAACTATGTGCAAGTCCATTTTTCATATGTTCACAGAAATGTTGACTCAGCCAGTATGAACCTGTACAGCCACCTGAAAGGATTGTTTTGTACTTCTTCCCTCCTGCTATATGCATTTTCTCCACATCTTTTGCACTCAAGCACAGTCAACTAAATCAAGCAATTGATGCAGCTAAAACCTGTGTGTAGCAGCAATGATTTGCAGCATCTTAAAACTGAGTATGGATCTGCATCCCCAAAGTACTGTATTGTATCAGTAAGCATAGCCATGTCACACTATAGCTGACAACTTTTATATCTGTATGTGACTATTTCTAGATAAATCGGTAAAAAGGGCAAAAACAGTATCCAAATGAAACTCACTATTACTTGCTATTCTGACAGTCAGCCATCTTATTATTCATATTCTACTGGAATTCCTCTGTCAGAAGCACCTCAAGTTTGATATATCTCCTCTGAAAAGAACATGTAGCTGTACAAAAAAACCCCATGTTATTTCCTTGCTGCTCAGGTTTATTCCATATTCTCTGGCCACCAGTCCTCTGTGGCTCTATTCTTCTTCAAAATTGAAATACTCATACTTTTGAAGCAGTATTAAATCATTTGATACTACACATATAATTTATATGGACTTTGACAGATATTATTCCTCTGCTTCCTCTAATACTTTGTTTACTGTGACTGTTTATTGTGACATATTCAGAACAGTCTCCATGAAGTGATCCTAGAGCAGGCAGGAATTTCTCTAAGAATGTATCCTATAGGATCCCATAACACTCAGTCTCACAAAATTCTATTCACACAAGAGATAAGACATTTTGGACAGGAACACAACCTTAGTTTGTAATATCTTAAGCTACAGAAGACAGTTATATTGGTTTTATACTGATGCTGGTAAATATTTGTGTTTCCTACAGCACAAACTGACCAGGACAGGCTGGAGAGGTGGGCTCAAGTAAGCCTCATGAGGTTCAATGGGAGCAAGTGCAAGGTTCTGCACCTGGGCCAGAACAATCCTCGGTATCAATACAGACTGGGGGATGAGGTGTTAGAAAGCAGCCCTGAGGAAAGGGACTTGGGGGGGCTGGTGGACAAGAAGCTGGCCATGAGCAGGCAGTGGGCACTTGCAGCCCAGAAGGCCAATCACATCCTGGGCTGCATCAGAAGAAGTGTTGCCAGCAGGACCAGAGAAGGGATTCTGCCACTTGACTCTGCTCTGGTGAGACCTGGGCTGGAGCCCTCAATAGAAGAAGGACATGGACCTGGTGGAACAGGTCCAGAGGAGGGCCACAAAAATGCTCAGGGGGTTGGAGCCCCTCTGCTCCGAGGACAGGCTGAGGGAGCTGGGGTTGTTCAGCCTGGAGAAGAGGAGGCTCTGGAGAGACCTAATGGTGGTCTCCCAGTACCTGAGGGGGCTACAGGAAGGCTGCGGAGAGTCTGTTTCCAAAGGTCTGCAGTGACAGGACGAGGGGAAATGGGTTTAAACTGAAGAAAAGCAGATTCAGATTGGAGATTAGGAACAAGTTCTTTTCAATGAGGGCGGTGAAGCACTGGAAGAGGTTGCCCAGGGAGGTGGTTGA
>BJBW01004266.1:0-21597 GCA_004320125.1 Scolopax mira
TAAGGGAGATGCTCCAGTCCTTGAATCATCTTGGTTGCCCTTCGCTGGACTCTCTCCAGTAGTTCTCTGTCCCTCTTGAACTGGGGAGCCCAGAACTGGATGCAGTATTCCAGTTGTGGCCTCACCAGTGCAGAGTAGAGGGTGTTCTCTGTACTTATTTCTGTGCTCTCCAACCACTCTCTGCGTTGGCTGCCACCATCTGCTGTGTGGTAGCAGAAATTGTGCTGGGAATCTCTCTGCGTGGGGCTTGACTTTTCCCAGTCTTTTGTGGAGCAGCAAATACACATTTCGAGGTACTGTAAAATATATAAATGATGCTCATTTATTTCAAACAGCATCAAAATAGTATTTTTCGAATGTGGAGATAGGATTCAAATAGATTTATTCTGAAATTCTGTATTCTGTTTAAAGAGAAAGCTATAATAATATTTAATAGTGAGATAATAGGAAGCAGAAATGGGAGACCATTTAGGAGAGGTGAGGCTGAATAAAAAAAGTGGTTAGTATGATGGTACACTAGCAGAGGGGAAGCACAAAAATACCATCCAGCTTGACTAATAAAATATTTACTAAATAATTGGTTGTGGTAGACAGTGCTTGCACTCTTACCAGACGTGAATCTTGAGGAAGCTTTAATGTATTTCAAAGTATTCAGATATGTGACTTGTTGCATTTTCCACATGTGAGGAGTACAGGAGCTGTTGTTGGAGAACAAGGTTCAGCTTCTTAGTTCCATTCTTAAACACTGTGAAATAATCTGGTTTAAGTTATATTCAAGGTTATTTTAAAGTTTTTGTGCTGCCAGGATTGTAAAATGGACCCCACTGGATCCAAGAATTCAGGAATGAGCTTATCCAGTAGAAGCTTAGCCATTTTGAGCTGGAAACTGAGCCTGGAAGCGCGCGAACTAGAAGAAAAGTCTTGTTATCTCACTGTCAACAAAAACAAGTATTTTCTTCACTTTCCAGGCCACTGGATGTAACTCATCCGTTGTACAGAGGTGCACTAGGAGTCCACAAAGAATCTATTTTCATCAAAAGTACAAATCAGGTTTTAGTGTAAAATTTTTTCCAGGAAAGATAGCATGCCTGTTACCGCTATTTTTTTGTTCTTTGAAAAATGAATTTATGGGACTTAAAAGGAAAAAAGTTTTAGTGTAAACTCAATATTTTGAAACAGAGAAAACAAACATTAAGAGAGGACATATTTGAGAGAAGTGTCCTCAGGAGAAAACATACTAATAGATGTTCCAATATGAGAGGAAAGTTGGGCAGCAATGAGAGAGATCATAAATAACATATTTCTTTTTTGTCTTCCACAAAATGTTTTGCTATATTACTTCAATATCTGTTGTGCAAATCCAAAACATATTTTCTCTGTTGGTTGTTCATGATCAGCTAAGGGTTTGTTACAAGAGAACATTTCACAAGATCATCATGGCTAAAGGTGAGGACAAGTGTATTATGATTTCATCTAACCCCGTCGGGGTGAGACTGTGTTCTTGCAAATAGCTAATGCAAAGGAGACTGATAATTATACTCTAACTGTCATTTCCCTGTGATTTTCAAGGGTTCTATTTCACATTATAAGCATGGAAAAGGCAGTGAATTAATAGTGCAAAGTACTTTAAACTATAGATTTTTGAAATGCCTGCCAGGAACAGGTGGGCATCTGTTAAAACCTTGTTTCTAATTAGCGAGAGGAAAATAGTTGTTTCCAAATGCTTAGGGAGCAGTGTCTCTTTCATAATGGGCTGTTTCAATGGAACATCACTGGGAGCATATTCTGAATATATTGAGTTGCAATCTCACCTGGTAAAGGATTTAGCTATTTATATGTTATTTAAAATTTTACCTCTGTTCTGAGATAGAAAGCTAGTAGTTAATTCTGAAGTAAACATCTTACAGTGCTTAAACAAAAGTTTCTCTTTCTCTGACAACTGTTCTGTAAGGAACTATGAAGAAGTCAGAAATAAAAGATGTTTTAAAGGTTATAAAGCTCTCTTATAAAATAATATGCATTTACCAGTAGAAGTATCTTCTACCATTTGGGAATTTTCATTTTTGTTGTGAACTGATATCTCGGAATGCCCCCCTCCCAAAAGTTACACCATTCTGATGGATCTCCTTACTGTGACCTTGTGGCATTGGGACACACTGATCTCAGAGGTGACTCAAGATCTAACCTTTACGTTTTACCTAAACTCTATTTTGAAAAGAAACCTAAAGTTACCCAAATTTGTATTTCTAAAGTCCCCAAAGTAGGTTGTATAATTTTGCACAGCACTATTCTGAAAGGATGGTATTCTAGATCCCAAATGTCTGTACTATGCTTTGTTGAAGCAAACTAGTCTTAGCTAAATTTAAAAATACTGTATTTTAATTCCTTGATTTGAACTGACCTCTATGTAGGGGGAAGTTACCAAGTCTGAGGACGTAAAGGTTGCTCCTTGTTCATTGAAGTGTTGTTATTATTCTGATCACTTATTCCATAATACACCTGTATTATCCACAAATTACCAGCTTGAATTCAGACCAACCTTTGTATTTTTAAAAGGCATGCACAGGTATAAGCGTGTAGAACTTAACAGTCCTAAAAGTGCCTCTGAAGAATAATAATACAGTGTTTGCACACTCCAAATACATATGTGTAAGTAAAAAATACACTATTTTTACACAGGGAAGAGCTTTTTTTTTTCCTTTTTTTAAAGGGTCCTCATATATCTCTTACTCCAGGTGTTTGAATGAATAAGAAGAAGATCAGCTTGTGCAGCATCAGCTGTTGACTGGTTGTAACAATGAACTGAGTATTTTTTTCTATTTCTGTTATCTGCAGTATGACTCCTAAAAGTAAACTATGGCAAAGAAACTATAAAATATCTATACCTGTCTCTGTTAATCAGAATCATAGAATGGTTTGGGTTGGAAGAGACCTCAAAGATCATTGAGTTCCAAAACCCCTGCCATGGGCAGGGACACCTCCCACTCGACCAGGTTGCTCAAAGCCCCATCCAACCTGGTCTTGAACATTTCCAGGGATGGGACATCCACGATTTCCCTGGGCAGCCTGTTCCAGTCTCTCATCACTCTTATGAATTTCTTCCCAGTATCTAATCTAAATCTCCCCTCTTCCCAACTGTTGGCCCTTGTCCTGTTGCTACAATCCCTGATAAAGAGTCCCTCCCCAGCTTTCTTGTATGCCTTTTCAGGTACTGGAAGGCTGCTATAAGGTCTCCCTGCAGCCTTCTCTTCTCGGGCCTGAACAACTCCAACTCCATCAGCCTGTCCTCATACCAGAGGTGCTCCAGCCCTCGGATCATTTTCATAGCCCTCCTCTGGACCCATTCCAACAGGTCCATGTCCTTCTTGTGTTGAGAACTCCAGAGCTGCACTTAGTACTCTAGGTGAGGTCTCACCAGAGCAGAGTAGAGGGGCAGAATCACCTCTCTCGACCTGCTGACCATGCTTCTTTTGATGCAGCCCGGGATGTGGTTGGCTTTCTGGGCTGCCAGTGCACATTGTCAGCTCATGTTGAGCTTCTCATCCACAAGCACTCCCAAGTCCTTCTCCTCAGGGCTGCTCTCCAGCCATTCCCTGCCCAACCTGTATTTGTTCTTGGGATTGCCATGTCCCAGGTGCAGGACCTTGCACTTGGCCTGGCTGAGCTTCACCAGGTCAGCATGGGCCCACATCTTAAGCCTGTCCAGGACCCTCTGGATGGCATACCTTCCCTCTAGCATGTCGACTGCACCTCATAGCTTGGTGTTGTTAGCGAACTAGCTGAGGTTGCCCTCAATCATAGATTCATTTGAGTTGGAAGGGCCCTTAAAGATCATCTAGTTCCAACCCCCCTGCCATGACCAGGGACACCTCCCACTAGAGCAGGCTGCTCAAAGCCCCATCCAGCCTGGCCTTGAACACTTCCAGGGATGGGGCACCAATGATTTCCCTGGGCAACCTGTTCCAGTGCCTCACCGCCCTCACTGTAAAGAATTTCTTTCTGGTGTCTAATCTAAATCTCCCCTCTTCCAATTTAAAACTGTTGGCCCTTGTCCTGTTGCTACACTTCCTTGTAGAGTCCCTCTCTGGCTCTTCTGTAGATATTGAAAGGTTATAAGGTCTCCCCGGAGCCTTCTCTTCTCCAGGCTGAACAATCCCATCCTTCTCAGCCTGTCTTCATAGCAGAGGTGCTCCATCCCCCTGATCATCCTCGAGGCCTTCTGCTGGACCTGTTCCAACAGGTCCATGTCCTTCCTGTGTTGAGGACTCCAAAGCTGGACACAGTACTTCGTGTCTCCAACAAAGATGTTAAACAGACAGGACAATGTGATGATCTCTACTGGATTGCAGAGGTTTACATAGATCCATGCTGGAAAAAGAAGTGCCAATACCACAAACTCCAGAAATACTGGCAAAGTTCCCATACAGAAAAGAGCCAACAGAAAACGTATCCAGCACTGATGGAGGGCCTCATACTCTGAATATTTGTTTCCAAAGTTTCCTTACTGTAGCTCCAGATCAAAAAGTAGATGGAGACTGGCTAATGTAAAACCAGAGCGCTGCAATTCTGCAGTGAAGTGTGGAAAAATTAGTGCCAATATGATGTGATATATATGTGTTCAGTGTTTTTGATATGAACATGTTAACAGAGCAGAGATGATACAGAGATGATAAATGAAGATGTAAATGGGGGTCATACCTTCTACACTGAATTACATACCTCATATGTTGTGAGAGGGAAGTCAGTCCAAAGCGAACTTATTTCAACTCAAGGTGTAGCATTAGGGGTGGGATTACGGAAACAGAAACACCTGTGTCTCTGATGGGAAGGCGGGTAAGAAAATGAGCTGAGCTGAGCTGATCCAATCAGCAACATCTCATAATATACTCAAATCTGTGAGTTTGGAGGATGAGAGGATGGGAGAGAGCCTGCCTCTCCTTGTGTTAAGCAGACTAAATGAGTCACAGGCGTAGCCGAGTTGGATCAGGTGGGAGGCATCACACCGAACTGCCAAACGCTTTTGAGACAGCCTGCTCATGGGGCCACATGGGCTCCTGACTCACAGGGGGTCTCGAGGCACTCGGAGCATAAAGACCGTGCAAATCCTGCTGTTGCTCAGAGGTAAGTGTGAGACCAATCTCATCCACTGAAGGTACCAGACGGTCAGCCATCCTCCCCTTCCCATTAACACATTCCAAGTCATCTCTGTCCTGACCGGTTACCTGGTAAATATTTTTTATGCAGTGAACAGTTCCAGCTCTTACATTCCTGCTCCTGGGTGATACGAGTCACAGTTCTGACGAGTTGTGCTCTACCTGTCCTTGGCAGGCACTGTTAATGAGGATGGCTTAATGACATCTCCCTTTGATACAGTCACACTGTGCTCTGTGTAATAGTAGCTAGCTGTGAATCTGTCTTCAGAGTAAATTTATATTGATGATACACTTGCCTTAAATTATGTTCTTCAGCTTCATGCGTTCTGTTTGTCCTCACCTTTTCGGTTTTGTAGCCTTGCTTTTGTTGCCTTATTTCCTAATCAGCCTGGGTTTATGTGATCACTTTGCCTAACAATCCCTTCCCTAATCTTTATGGATCCATGGCTAAAGCTGAAGAGGAATACCTCACTCATGGTGGCCAGAGGTGGAGACAGTGCAAATGGGAGGCAAGGGTAGCTCAGTTAGAATCATTTCTACCTGGTAGCACTCGACTCATTAACCACCATGTGTGTACTACCAAATACAGTGCATGGAGCATCTTGACCTGATGCGGTTAAAAGTGATGATGAAAAGTCTTGATATTATTATAAAAGATCTGTTAGGGAGGGACATGCAGACCCCAGGCATGAAGTGGAGAGACTGCATTGTGAAATGTGGAACACGAGCAGTGTACGAGGTGAGCTGGAGGTGTGACTGAGGAGGCATGGGAGCGTTGTGTGCATCTCAGATGAGAGAGATTAGGGATCATGGTGACAAGAGGCAAGCTGTGGGGAAGGTGGCATGTTGAATCTTAGAATGAGGGCCAAATTTCATAGCTAGGCAATTCATTAGGCTTCAGATTTTTAAAAAAAGCAAACAACACTTGGATATAATTTCTGATCTTGTAATATCTTTCTTCAGGTAGATACAACTAAAAGCCAGTAAAGAAATCAAGGAGGGAATAAATAAATTAAACATAATGTTTGAGTTTTGTGGTCAAATGTGTAGAATGATAAAATCAATAGAGATACTGTTTTGTATCCCTCAGTCCTAACTTTTCAGTATTAAACACAAAACTATTACTAATAAACATATATAGAATTTTAGAATCAGAGAATCATCTGGGCTGGAAGAGACCTTCAAAGGTCATCTAGTCCAACCCCCCCGCGGTCAGCAGAGACACCCCCAACTAGACCAGGTTGCCCAGGGCCACCTTGAGCCTCACCTTGAATGTCTCCAGGGAAGGGGCCTCAACCACCTCCCTGGGCAACCTCTTCCAGTGCTCTACCACCCTCATTGGAAAGAATTTATTCCTAATCTCCAATCTAAATCTGCTTTTCTTCAGTTTAAGCCCATTGCCCCTCGTTCTGTCACTGTGGGCCTTTGTGAACAGACTCTCCCCAGCCTTCCTGTAGCCCTCTCAGGTACTGGGAGGCCGCTATTAGGTCTCCCTGTAACCTCCTCTTCTCCAGGCTGAACAACCCCAGCTCCCTCAGCCTGTCCTTGGAGCACCACTTGTCACTGCTCTTCATTTGGACTTCAAGCCATTGAGTATAACCCTCTGGATGCGACCATCCAGCCAATTCCTTATCCTCTGAACAGTCCACCCATCAAATCCATATCTCTCCAATTTGGTGAGCAGGATGTCATGGGGGACAAGATAGATCACATCCATAGGTCGTCTCTTAACTAGAGACATAGTCACTCCATCATAGAAGGCCACTAAGTTCGTCAGGCAAGACCTGCCCCTAGTAAAGCCATGTTGGCTGCCATGAATCACCCCCCTGTCCTCCATGTGCCCAAGCATGGCATCTAGAAGGATCTGTTCCATGATCTTCCCAGGCATGGAGGTGAGGCTGACAGGTCGGTAGTTCCCAGGGTCCTCCTTTCTACCCTTTTTAAAAATGGGTATGATGTTTCCTTTCTTCCAGTAAGCTTTAGTAAGCTTATATTGTGATCTCAGTCAACTGTTAAATAAATAAATAGGTTGAGAATTACTACTTCTTCAAGGAAATTTTATTTTTAGTTTGTAATCAGACATATGTTATTGCACTTGTCATGTACATGTACATTTTGAATACAGGCACACATATGTTGTTTCAGCTACTATTTTTATGGTGTCAATTAAACATGAAAGCTCTTTTAAGTTTTTCATACATGTTATGTTTGGGTATTACAAAATGCGCCTTACTTGGCCCTGTAATCATTTTTGAAATTCAGACAACTTCATGCTTTGCTTTGCAATGATAATGCGTGACAACTGTCTTTGTTTCCTAATCCTCATCGTCATCAGTTTGAGTCCGAGGATTCACTGACAGGCAAAATTTCAGTCAGCATTTTCATTGATCAAAATGACTTTCCCTTTTCTTGTCCCTGACAAGGAGGAGCCATATCTCAGATAATCTCAAAAATTCCTTTATTCTCTCCTGGACCCCCATCCCATGCCAGAAACTCATGCGGAAAAGGAAGGAATCAATATCTATTGAATGTGAGTGACATGAGTGCTGAAAAATCAGAATTTGAGTTCTTTTTTTTTGTCAATTCAGCCTGCCCTGAGTCAGAGAAGTTACACTGAAAAGTAACGAAGAAAGTGCACCAAAGCGATTGGATTAACAGCACAGAATAGCTGAATCAGGCTGGGTGTTTGGTTTTTTTTTTTATTTTCTTTTTTCCTGGAATAGTCTGTTTTCTGGAAAAAAGCAGTTTCACCGGGTTCAAAACAAGCCGCTTGTTTGAGTAGAATGTATTTTCTGGCAAATCTTTTTGCTTTGCTTGGTTCCTAAAACCGCTGTTTTTAGGAGGAGAGGATGATGGTGCCAGCAGTCTTATTAACCCACTTGCCCTTCTTTTGGGACAATAGACCTGGGTAGGAATTTCCTCATCGGTCTGAAGGGTTCGAGGTCACTTCTCATGTGCCTTGATGCACCAGCCATTGAGCCATGGAGATTCTCCAGTCCTGCCATGCCAGCATTGGTCATTTCCTTGGGGACAAGGAATACTGTCCTCAGTATCTCCTCTTCTGGGTGGCAGTCTGAAGAGGCAGTCTTCATTTTTCTGTAACTCAGAGCCTTGAGGTGCAAGAGGGAGAATCAGTTTACCTGCTCCTTACACTAGTTCCTCACTGCTTCACTGCCAAGAGTACCACTAGTATTTGAGCTTCGACCCTCATCTCCAGGTAGAACATCTAGAGTTTAAAACATCGCTTCATTGTGAGACGTGTGTGTGTGTGGAGAATGACAACAAGGTGTTACACCTCAAGCTAATGCTGTGTGTTATTAATTGTGAGCTAGTGTGGGGCATGAAATAAAAAAAAATTGCACAATTTATTTTTTTTTTTTTCTCTTATTTTGCATCTGAGCTAAAAGGAAGGTTACGGGGATTTGTCTTGTTCATAGCAAAGTGAAGGTTAATTAGGAAGTACTTTTCAGAGCACTATTAAAATCCTCAGATTAAAGGCTCCAAATACTGCAAGTATAAAACATTCTTAATTATTCATTTATTTTCAGTAGCTTCAGGACATCTGTAAAACTAAGTTCTAATTTAAAAAACAATTAATTGTAATTTGGGGTACAATTTTTCATCTGATTTTATTTTTTGGGGGGGAGAGGGTAAGGAGTTGTCACCTTTGGAGTGAAAAACCATCCACCAAAGTTACAATGGAAATTAATAAGCAGATTTTTATTGATGTTCAGAGCCTCTACAGGAAAAAAGTATAAACATGAAAAACAGTTCTCTCTTACACTCTCAAAATTATAAACAAATGCAGCCTCAAATGTTCTTCCTGGTTTTAAGTCATCTTCTTTATCTGGTCTTTTCTCTGGTTGAGTTGATCAAAGCAGGATACTGAGGAGAAGGCTGGTGGCAATGCATCACGCTTGCTTTGTCAATTTCAGTGGTTGCCTGGTCTGGGCCACACAGTGGCATGTCTTAGTGAGAAACTGGCCAGTTGACCTTTTCCTTGGCCAGTATCTCTTGCCACTAGGCAGGGGAAGCCCAGAGCTGAATTCTTTGTCTTGGGTGACTACTTTCTGTTGAGAGATAGCAGTAAGAGACAAGTTCTGGACCATGTTACTATGTATAGGCAAGGTTATGAAATTAGGTTTATGGATCTAATTTTTATTTTATTAACATTTTACAGCTCATTTTTAAACATCATTTTAGAGTGCCAGTGTTTGTTAGAGACCTGTGCGTGTTTCCAGAGTGCTCATTGCTGTGGTTTCTGAGTACCTGAGGAGCTGAAGTTATCAATCTGACTGTGAAGCTAAATTAGGCTGTAATGCCCTTGAGTATGTTTTCTCCAGATCAGGCAATAATCGCCATGATTATGGGCTCTGTTGTGTATTAATTGACCATGACTCGTTACGCATCCTAAACTGGAGATGCATAATCTATTTCAAGGTCAGTTATCTCCTAGCCAAGTGTCTCAAAAGGGTGAATATTGATGAATTCCAGTGTTAAAGGCAGCTTTCCCTTTAAAAATGTAATACTGCTTTTACATGCTTTGATATAACACATCCAAAGCTTGTCTTCCTTAAACCTTAACAGACATTTGTAGCAAAATTTTCGGCTTTTTATAATTAATGAAGAAAGACAATAAATTATTAACTTTAGAACTATGACTAAATGCCTTTGCAAATGGTTGTTTGCTGGGAATGTGCAATTTTAATTGTGCTCTGTTGAAGTTATCTGTGAAGCTGTGGAATGTTAGTTTTAGTGCTTGCATGGAGGAAAATAAATTGTACAGTATGAGGAAAACGAAAATTCAGAATACTTAAAGAGGTTTTGAATTAACAGGCACTGGAAACCAAGCAATCTGTTTGCATTATAGTGGAGTGTTTCAATGTGTGTTAAGGACTCAGAGGCTGTACATTTCCCTCTATAAACTCACCCTCTGAGTGGGAGTACTGTGTACCGAAAGGCTAGACAGCTGGACCCATGTGTAGTTCATGTGTAGTGACTGTGAATCTCAAGGGGGAAGAAGAAGAAGAAAAGGTGGACCTCAAAAAAAAGGTGAATGGAAGGATAAAGAGACTAACACTGCAGTAGATGAAGCCATTGAAGACATTTTTAAAATGGCCCCTAAGCTGATGATTTTATAGCAGTAACTGTCTTACTTTTCCTATTTCAATGAAATATGTTATAGAAATTTTATTTTTTGATCATAATAGGTATTTTAGCAGATATGATGAATATGAAGCTTATAGTATTCTAGATATGTGCATCTATTTCTGTGTTATTAAAATGACCCTAATGTTTGCTGTCTCAATATCTCACTGGTCTTTGTTAAGATGACCTAATGACCTAATCATTATTATCTCAAAGTCTTCAAAATGGAAAACTCAGACTAAATATTAGCTCAATGGAGACTGAAGAGGAAACTGACAAAGAACACTGTCATAAGAACTCAGTGGTTCTGTCCTCAGCCTACTCTCTTTTTAATACTGCTGTGTCTTGGCAACAACCTGAAGATCCTGTAGCATTTTGTCACTAGTTCTCAGCACTGACTCAGACATTTCATAGCTGGTTTAGTACTGGTGTAGTGAGCAGCAGGAGAACAGTTACTGGAATCGAACTTAGTATCCAAAAAATCATATAAATTAATAATTATATGTATTTCTTGGACAAGACAGGACCCAATAAGCTTAATTTAAACAATTATGAATAGTATACTATATAAAATAGTATGCCAAAATTATGTTTTTTCTTCATTTACAGAAAATCACTTTTGAATCATAAATTATTCAAAGTTTTTTCTGTTGTTGTAGCCAAAGTTGAGCAAACTGCCCTATACCTTATCCTGTGTGGGTAGCATACCACTTCTTTCTCGGAAGAAAAGGATGAATAAAAGCTTCTTCTATGCTTTTGACAGATGATAATATCTTACATCCTGAAAGCTTCATTTTTCATAGTCTCATTGCTTATTTGGTATTTGTTGTTTAAAAACTCTGCCTCATGCATTTTTAAGTAATTTTATAGCAACAATGCAAAAAAACTCCACAACACGGGGTCACAGCTGGATACCTGTGTTTACTAACTGTATTCAGCTACTCCAAGCCTTGCTGCTTTCTAAAATACAAACCAAAATGAGCAGTACTAGAAAACTATGGGTCTATATGGAGGTATGCTCTCCAACTCCTGAGCAGTGTGTACCTGATGCTGTGACTCTCTTTCCTTCCCTAAACACACTTTATGTTGGTAGAACAAGTAAATTTAGCCAGATGCCAAATGAGACATCAGTTGAGAATAAGGTTCTGGGACAGAAAGTGGACAAAGAAGGTGTTCTCTGCTATTATTCTAATATTTTTTTGAAAGAAAAAATTGTAACAATATATAGCTTCGCAGATTTTCCTTGAATTCTATAGAAGCAGATTTTGCAAGATGGATAAAAATGTTCTTCGTGATTAAAAAAATTAAAATCCCCACATGAAGAGATTCCTGAGAAGAACTGTTTCCCTTAAATGATTCAGTAGTCTGCTCATTTTGAAGTATATTGCAACTGGGAGATAAACTGTATATTTTTAGAGAAGGAGGTAGGTGGTAAGCCTTGTTATTATATCTGGTATGCTCCTCATCCCCCAGTTCTAAAATTAAATCCCTGGCTGGAATTTAAGCTGGATGCCTGAAGCTGGCTACAAAGATCAGAATTTCTTAGTCCTAGGTGGAATTCATTTCATGTAATACTGGTATAATAGAGATGTCTGTATATTGGACTGATCACCTCCAGCTTCTTTTATAATGAATGCTGAGAAATAGGTGTTCTTAGGTCTGCCTTCTTTCAGGTCTGTACATCAGATGAGATAAATTGTACCCTGAAAGTGAGCATTTTTCTCTCTTCACTGTAAGGCAAGTAGCTTATATGTAATTCAATGTAGTCATCTGCATTTGATGACATGAATCTCACTCTATAGTGTTTGTTGCATAATAAAATAGGACCCCTCCCCAAAGTAAATTGAAAATCCAGTACACCAGCTTGGAAAAGCTGCTCAGCCCAAGGTCATTGCTGCTTGATTTAGCTTCTCATTCTATATACTGCCCGTCTCACCTAATGAATTATGTTTAGCTGTCCATTAGGCTTGCAGAATACATTGCTCCTCTCTTTTCCCCTTTTACATTAAACATAACATTCATAGATAATAAAAATGTCCAAAAAATATATAGCCATAGAAAATGTTGCATTTTTAATGGGGCCAGATATTTTGAGCCTAAATTTTCACAGCAGGTTTTCAAAATGGATGTGATTTCTTTTTGTCAAAAAAAGTCAAATAAATACAGCCATAACATTTTTTTTTGTGGTTAGGGGAACTTTTGTCTCTCGTCTCACTGCGTGTAATATATCTAGAGGCATGAGGAAGACTCTGCATGTAAGAGTGTGGCTCATCCAGGAAGATCCTACACATGGATGTTTAAAGAAGAGACTTTTGTATTGTAAATCAAAGACAGTTTTAAATTAATTCTGTGATAATGGGGATTGTGTGGCTTTTAAATCATTCAGCTCTATGATGAGATGAATAGTGCATGGAGAGTGGAGGCATTTAGCTGAGTTTTTCCATGGGATGTGAGCTAACCAGCAGGTTACTTACAGGAGTGTGCTGAGAGAAAGAACTTCTTCATGTATTCTGAAGCTTCTCAACAGTCACCTTAGAGTTTTTGGGTGCTTTTGGGTCTCAGATCCAGTGCTCTCTGCCATTCGATGGATAAATCCACTTCCTAGATAGAAGGATGGGTGACTGACTTGCCACATCACTACTGTAAAGTTAAAATTATTTTGGTAAGGAAATAATGGAAGATTGCTCAGGAGCAAAGTGAATTCACAACATTCAAGTAAGATATATCAATAAGAAGAACACTGGAAGCCAAGCTTATGGTGAAAATAAAATTTGTAGGTGGCCCTATTAGAAAGTCAATGTTTTCAGACAGTTTTCCCTGCAACACAGATAAGCTTGTGCTTCCTATTGTGAGTGTAGGAATACAGCAGGATGTTTCAGGTATCAGTGAAATAACTTACCAAGTACCACTGCTCTACAGTGACTGAGTGACAAGAGCTGGGTCTGTACCTGTGATCTCGGACAGTGGACTCCTATGATGGCCTCCCTACTTATTTTTTTCTGCAATGTGCTGTGGTAAGATGAATTCTCCAAACCCCACAGCAGAGTTTTTGTTTCCATTAGTCAGAGGGTAATATACATAAACAAGGCTGACTGCAGGGACAGGAAAGCAGGTATTTCTGTTCCCAACTGAATGTCCCTCTAGCAGAGATGCAGGATCATGTTGCCTCCTGTGTTTTAGATACATACCCCTATGAATTTTTTAATTCTTTGCAATCCAATGTGACAACTCCAAGGGAACCATTATTCCCACTCCAGCCTTTCTCCCAGCCTGATAACTGGGTTACATTCCTGGAAAAGGAGAGGTGTGATAACAAAATCTCTGAAGAAAGCCTTGGAAGGATCTGCTTTTCTGCTTCTTCGATAAATACTTCCCTAGACTGGTATAGAAAAGATGAAAACGGATTCCTTCCTTCTTACTCATCAACCTTATGTTATCAATGGCAGTTGCCACTGATGCTGACATCTTATTGCTAAATTAAAGGATTTTAGTGTCCTAGATGGACTCTGCACATGTCTGTCTGGGCATGCCTCCTTTGAAGGGAATGTAGGTGTTTTAGAAACTCAAAATGGCAGCAGTTCTAATTGTGTGCACAATAAAGGTTCTTATGCAAATAGCTGACTCTTTCCATAATCATCTTAAGACACTGCTATACTAATAAAATGGTGACTAGTATACGTAGTATAGTTTTTCATCTTTTGGCTACTGGATGTGTTTCTTCCTCTATGCTTATTCCATTTTTCTAACAGAAAATCTGATAAAGTAGGATCAATCCTATTTTCTCATGCATGGCAAAAGAATTCTTTATACTTACAAATCCTAGGCTCAAAACAGAATAAATTTTAAAGTATAGTGTGTTGATCGTTAAAAGGCAAACAGATCTTGCTCACAAGTAGTTAATACCTCCCTTTTATTTCTGATAATAAAGGACATGAATACCTCAGTACTGTTTATCACATTTAGCTGGTGAATATCAATATGTAAAACTGGCCCTGATTTCAGCCAACGTGGTTGGACCACGTAACTCCAGAGGTCCTTGCAGCCTACCTATGATGGCAGTTTATAACCACTACAGAATATTCTGACAAAACTTCTAAATCACTTCCCTTTTCTGAATTTTTGTGTCTTTTTTTCATTGAACACATGCTTCCCATCCTTTTCCCATAAAGTAGCTCTTTAAACTTGGTAGATGATTGCTTTTATTTCCAAGGCAAATCGCTGGCAGCTGTTGCAGAGTGATTCATGGTGTCTACATTTAAACAGTGATGCCTAATCATTATAAAATGATCCATCTGGGGTTTTATTCTACAGAGGGGACTTTCTGTGCTATGAAAAGGCACAGAGCATGTGACACAGGGATATTTTAGTATGAGAACATAGCAAATGCTCTGTCTCATAGCTTTCTAGATTCTTGATCTTCCCCTAAACCTTAAACAGCAGCATATAAAGCTTACTTATGGAAACTGTAAGTTGCTGACACAACTGTCCTGTTCTTTATTTAGGGTAAGATTGTGCCTATTGGCATAGCCGTGAGCAAGAGGTGGTGTGTGAAGTGCATCATTGCGATGCCAGCCTGGGGAAGTATGGTGACTCAGATATTCCTCTGAATCACATTTTCACTTCTGCTTCTTCCTCGCTCGGAGGGAATAGTAATTTACTTCTGGAAATTAGTATCTCTCTGCAGTGGCGCAGCTGTTCTAGCTGGCAAGACTGGAAAAAGACTTCAGTCCTCACCCAATTCTCCCTGTGTTCCTTCTGCTTACCTGTTTTAAAGGTAAATAGTCTGGTTTACTCCTACACACTTAGGCCTAAAATGAGGGTAGTTTGCGTAGGGCTCTAATTGCGGGGTTCTTCCATTCTTGCAGACTAAACTTTATAGAGAAGACTCCAGATATGGCAGCCTAGAGAAAATAAATAGCATTTTATTTTGACTCTGTCATTCAAGTAAAACAGGACTGATAATTTAGACTTTTTGTACCAGTCAATGATTTAACTTTATCAAGAAGCTTATAGTTTTATAGAGCAAACAGATTCGGTCCTAACGCAGTCTGAAACACGATCTGTCAACCTCTAGAACTGCCTCCCCTCCCTGACTCTTGCCAGCTTGTGTGAAAGTTTTTTGAGATTTTACTTGGTGTCATCAACCCATGGAGATTTATTCTGCCATTGCTGCATGTGATTAGCACATCATAGGTGGAACTGAATGAGCATCTTCTTAGATCTTCTACAATTGTAGTAAGGATGGCAAGATGACCGAATACCAGTTATCAGCATTAATTATGCTATAGGGGAACTAAAAAAAATCAATACAGGATTTTTTATCTTAACACATTTATGCAAAAATTCTCCAACTAAGACCTAAATATGATCTACTTTTGCATCTGGGTTTATTCTGATTTGGTGCTGCAGTATCAATCATGTTGCTGTGGAGGAGAGTGTTGGTGAATTGTCCCGGCACACACACATGCCACTCTTTACAATTCTGATTTACTTAACACAAGTATATAGTAACAGATAACACTTCATATATGATTGCAGAAGAAAAACGTAGTGAAGAACAAACCCAAAGTCACTTCTTTTCATCTGCTGAAGGTGTGCAGGGCATTGGTCAGGTGCAGCATCCTTAACTGGGAGAGATACTGCTGGAGCAATGCTTTCCCTGCTTTTCCTTTGTGCACACTCTTATAGGAGCTGTGAGGTTATATTCCTTCTTGGTTTTTCCTTCAAATTTTCATTATATGTAACCGGTTTTATGTGTTTGGTGTATGTTTTTGATTTTCTTTATTGTTCTCTAAAAGCAATTCTGCAGACCTCTCAAGTTGCACTCCTTTAGCAGGCAGGGACTGACCATTTGCAGTATGTGCTTCCTCCCCTGGGGCCTCGTTTTATACCGAGTCTGTTTTCTCAAGATACCTATTATCATTTTGTGCTTTTACTCTCAAGGACCCCTTCTAGAATGCAGACTTTATTATAACCATACCCAGCAGTTACTCTAACCAAACCCTGTAAGGCTGCTGTTGACCACAGCTGGTGTCATCATTGCCAAGATCCAGCTTGTGCCAGGGGAGTCTGCAACGGCTGCACATACCTCAGCCTAGACCTCATTTTATCATTACATCATTAACGTTGTTACATTTTATACTGATGAGGAAGCAGAATGTTTGTTTTACGATGGTACGAGGAGGAAGCCTAGAAGCATTTAGAATAAGCCTTTTGTTAAGAGCTCCAGGAGGCCTGGAGGGATAAAAAGTCTCAACAATACAAACACCCTGCTTAGTGTCTCCAGTATATATATAGATGTTGATAACCATTTGAAGGATAAACAGAATGCTACAATAAATTTTAATGTATCTTCTACTTTGTTTGCCAAATAGATCTTATCCAAACTGTGTTTCAGTGGTGCTATATTTTTCTGCTGAACTGTTACACATCTTGTTTTCAGTTGGAGGTCATCACTGTAATGAGGAATCATAAAGAACAGAGGAAGTTTTGTATTGTATTAAGAGAGCTTTTATGAAAATCGATGTGCTGATTACAGATTTTTTTATAGAATATGCCATGGTGGACTAACCCATATGAGGTTTGCATGAAACACCATGCCATATAACATGAGCATGCTGGTGGTACGATACCTCCTTCAATCTTGCATCCTAGTTACACCACTTTAAATGTGCTGGTTTTGGTTGTTGCGTTTTCTTTGTTCTTTTCTCATTTGAACTTGTTTATAGCTCTCTTAAAGGGAGCTACTTTTTAAAGTATAATAATCTTTGGAGAGATTTACCAGCTCAGGAAGCCAGGTGATTGACACCCTGTCTCAAGCCGTCCTTGCTAAGACAATCCAGAAAGAGGTCCTTTTTCTGAAATGCCATTGACATTGCTGTTTACTTTGTGATCACTGTTAACACCTAGGTTTTTATCATGCCTAACCATATATTCCTCTTTTTGTATTAGTGCATGTGATTGCTCATTTCTAATATCATTACTTTGCCTGGTCTCTGTTGAATCTTATCTTCTGGATTTTGACACGCTGAACTTTGTGAAGATCATTTTGAATTTGGATGCTGACTGGAAAAATACTTTTCATCCCTAGAATGATGCGAATGTAGTGACACTTCAATTGTGTAAATCATTATTGAAAATCTATGATAGTCCCAGATTTGGGCCTGCATCGAAGATACAGTTTTGTGGCTCCAGGTTTGATGACTGACAGTTGATAATGGCAGGAATGTTTTGGATTTTTTTCACACAGTTGTGTTATACTGTAGTAATTATTATAGTTAGGTTATAGTTAACCAAATTGTTTATTAAAATCTGCAGCAATATCACCAACCATATTAAAGTCATTCTTATATTTACTCATCAGCAGGCAATTGCATTGGCTTTACTATGCTTTGCAATTCTTACTGGCTGTTTATAGATTGTCTTATATTCTTTTTATAACTTAGGTTTTTTCATAGCTTATTTTGCAAAATTTTGACATTCAAAGCTAGATTAATATGTTTGTAATTTCTTCCATCTTTCCCAGTAGGTAGAGGTGTTGTGTTTGCTATTCTGCTGCTTCCTTCTTGTGTTCTTGGAGGTGATCTTGCTGTTGAGACTGCTTTAGCTGTTTAGAAAAGTTCTCTACAGTGATTCATTCTAAGTCATTTTCTAAATGTTCTTAAGCTTCTTTTCTTTTTCTGGTCTGCTGTTTAAAATGCATTTTGTTTGGTAGCTAACTCCAATTAATTAATTTTTCTGTGTATGAGAACTGAAGCAAAATGTGGAACACTTTAGCCATCTCTGTGTATCATCCATATTTTTGTCTTCTGTCCAATTAAATAGTGGTCTATTCTTTTGTCTTCCCATTATTGCTTAATGTATTTATAGACTTTTTCCTCATTGCCTTTTATGTGTCTGGCTAATTGAAATGCATTTTACACCCCAGCCTTTTGATTTTTAGCCATATGGGGCATGTGAGCTATCCATTACGCTTATCATTAATCATGTGCTCGTTTCCACTTTTATAATGATTCTATTTCTATTTTCAGGTCATTAAAAAAGTTCTAATACAGTTAATATTTTTCCTACCTACACTTCAAAAGGGATTTGCTTTTGTATATTCAATATACTTTCTCTCAGTAGGTAGTGGCTCTCGTGCTCATTTATCCTTTAGATTATCTTCTTCAGAGATCTTACTGTGGCTTTATTTCCTCTTTTAATCTGTTTTTTCAGTCGGAACAAGTATTCTTCAATATAGTAAAATTCATTTCATGATGAGCCCATCTTAGCTCTTCACTGCCAGTTGATTCCTCTATTGCTTAAAAACAAACCTAAAAAAAAAAGTTTCCCAAACCCCCACCTACTCTTTCCAGATCCACCCAGGAACACTCAATAGGTTATTACTTCTTCCTGAATTTCAGAGTAAGTGTTCTAGATATGCAGTTCAACAGCTCCTTGTCCATGCTTGTTAAAAAACAATTTCTTTCACTGTGTCTCTGTGATATCTATGATGTATATAGGTGTTTTTATATTTTTTCTTACTAGTACACAAATATATGGCATTTACCAGAAGATTCAGATAAAATTCCCTTATTCTCACTCATTTCTCTTACAGCCTTGATGCAACGTCTAGTTTCTAGATTAGTATTTCATGAGTAAATCTGTGTTTTATAGGTACCTGTGTGCTTCTTGTAACCATTTACTCTTCCTCTACTGTAAAAGCAAGACCTCACTTGACTGCCTTGTATCCCAACTAAACTCTTCGTGCTTCCTGTGAGGTATTGTCAGTTATCTCCATGGTCCTTAGGGAGATTCTTGAGATTCTCTTTCCCTTGGGACTGAGATGGGCTTGTTCTGGCTGTTGAATTTTACTGTGACATTGTTCCTAGATTTTAGGCTTAAGATGCACACACAATCATTTTGTCTCTCTCAAAAGGTTAAGGTGTGTTTGTAGATGGCTAATCCTGAGCTGTTGCACATCCATCAAGATAATGATGTGAGGAACTGCAGGATGCTACAGATGACCACATGGGAGTAATGTATATCTAGATGGTCCGTTCTGTCCTTTGGTGACGTTCATAAGATGGCCACAGGAGAGACAGCAAGACACTATAGATAATGAAAACAAACTACTAATTGAACAGAAATGACGACCAAGGTGGGAAGGCAACTGTAGCAGAGTCACCAAACAAGGGTATAAAGTCATCAAAACCAGAGCCAGTGAGGAAAGGGAAGATAGAGAGGGCCGTTTATTTGGAAGGGGATGAGGGTGGTAAAACAGAAGAGCTTGGAAAGGGGGGAAAAAAGGAATACAAGGTAAAGCAAGTTATCTGCTTGGAGCTCTTTGGGGTTGTGTGTTGGGCAGCTTGTTCATGCCCAGTGCAGTCTGTGGCAGGACACCGTGCCTGTTGCTGCTGAGGCCATGCTGGTGTCTGACCATCTTTGGTTGTTGGGGCAACCAGGATTCTCTCCCTAACACCAGTAAGGGACCTCTCATAAGAATGAACTGAACGTTCTAACAAAACCCTTGTAAACTCACTGATCTCAATGTTGTGAATTTTGTAGTTTTTGTAACTACAGCCAGGCAGCTGGAGAAGGAGGAGAGACCCAAATACAATCAAATTGAAGGAAATGCTTCAGTCTGAGCTCTGAAGTCAGCTGCATGAGCAATAGGTGTGTGAGCAAGGGGACAGTTGGCACACAGTACCTGGTACACGCATGAACAGCAGCTGGTAAGAAGCCTGAAAGACTGGTCTGGGTTTAGGGAAATACAGGAAAAAGCAGAATAGAAGGAAACTGGAATAACTACATGAGGGACTGCATGCACAGGGAGAACCTAGAATACAGTAATAGGTATGTATGGAGCCAAAACCAAGTAATTGGAAGCAAAAACCCAAAAGATAAATGCTTTTGTAGCCCCTGCTACAGAACAATGTCTTTCAAACCCCTATGGATTTCCTCCGACGAGGTTTTGGGTGAAGAGGAATTATTTATTTAGCTTCCCTTTTCCGCAGTGAATCATCCTAATCTTTCAGGAAAGTAATAATCACAAACTTTAGACTTTAACTGTGATAAAAATACCAGTTTTTTCCTTGCTTTTCTTTCAAACTTTATCTGCAATTTATTTCTATTGTTCTGACTCGGCACTGATAAAATATCACTCTTATTCTTACAGAACTAACATCATCTGCAAATTATCTCCTTTGTTCTGATGTCTTTTCCTTATAATGTTCACTGACTTTTCTTATGACAAGCAATCTTTGTGTCATTCATTTGGGTAAAGAATGTAGTATGTGTGTATCACAGCTCTAGAGCTGTTATTGCAGATCCCAGATGAAATTTTCTAGTGTCCTCTAGTGTGCTGTGTTCACAAAAATAAAAACAATTAGCCAAATAAAATTTTCTTGTCTAATCAAACATATTTGACTTAAAATTCAAATTATCTTATAAATGTAGATAACTAGGGGGAAAAAAAATCAGCAGTATCTATTCATGGAAAACTCAGTTTTAGTCTTCGTAATGAATTGCTGACATAAGATAAGTGCTTGTGACCCCATCTAAACCAGACAAATAAGGAGGTAGGAGCCGGGGCTTTGATTCGTGAGGTTTTGACACTGCTGTGTTTATGAATGATGCCTTTGGTTCTTCTGTGTTACCTGCTGGCCTTGGTAGCCTTGCCATCTGTATCTCTTCTCTCTTGTGAGCTCAGGTATCGCAAAAGCCTCTCTGTTTTCGGTGTATATATCCATCAGTTCAGAAAGACTAGAATTAGAAGACTGAAAATGACCAAAGCCTAAATGTACCATCCAAGCAACTTGACACAGTAGGGGATGTCAATCTTACTTCAAGTCATCTTCTTTTAGCTCTTAAAGTAGAGGAAAATACACTCAGCATCCCTACTCATACAGCACTGTAGTTGCTTTTCTCTTAACCCTTTAAAGATTACCTTATCAGTTTGTCTGTAAGCAAGAAGTACCATGGTTAAATCAGTTTTCAAGTTCTGAGAAGCTGTAGGTAGTCAAGTAATTCTCCTTGTTTTCTTTGCAATCAGATAGAGCAAGTTTTGCTGTTACGGGTAAGAATTCTTGGAATTTATTAGTGAAGTAGAAAAATAAAAGACAGGAAATAATTTATCTTAAGCAAACTTGCTTTTTTGATCTGGTTTATCCAGTAACTACTTTTTACTTTTTCTTTGCAATCTCAGAGTGGAGCAAAATAGCTCCATATTCTATTGCTTTTTTAACATGTAAAAAACCATGTAAACATGTAAAAAAACCTGCTTCCCAGTGAGGGTGCCAGAGCCCTGGAACAGGCT